>CM030845.1:2521643-2594143 GCA_018105865.1 Metaphire vulgaris
GAAGAGAATCGGTTGCTGCATGGCTCCACTCGTCTCCTGTTGCAGAGGAACTAACCCCCTTCCCTCCCCCATTTCCACCGTCCCCCCGCCCCGCATACATGCACCCTACACGTCAACGTTCCACCGACGACGGAACAAATTATTCTGGCGCTATATGAATGCGCAGGCACAGGCGCCTGTTGTCGGTCGGTCGGTCGGTCGGTCGGACGAAGAGACGGAGCCTTGACAGAAGTCATAAAACGCGATTTAGGTGCACGACCCGGGGTCGGACCAGACGGGGACAGGGGGGGAACTGGGGGCCAAGCGGAGCCCGAGGCACGTTCTTAATTTCGCCTTTCGCCGCTAATAATTACAGTCGTGCAAACAGACTCGAAATGGGCCGTTGACGTCACAACTGACGTCACAGTTGACGTCACGGTTGACGTCGGCATCGTCGTCGTCGGCCCTGGTTCCAGCGTCCCTCGTTCTCTCCACGACCTACCGACCGTCGCCCACCCCACCCCGATCGGCCGACCGACCGCAGCGGCGGCGGCGGCGGCGGCGGCGGTCCGGTCGGCGATAAAACAATAACGACGACGACGCCGGCAAAATACGCGCAAATATGACGGGCAGCGGCCCATGCAGTCGCCGACCGAGGCTGCTTCGGCTCTGACCGTGCTTTTGATCGGCAGCGATACCGACCGACATCCCCCTCAAAGACATCGTGATCATCCGATTTTTAACGTCCAGCCGAGAAAGAAAGAGAGAGTGAGATAGACAGATAGATAGATAGAGAGACAAACAGAGTCAGACGGACAGACAGTGACATACAGAGACAGACAGAGAAGGAGACAGAGACAGAGACAGAGAGACAGACAGACAGAGACAGAGAGGCAGATAAAGAGAAAGAGGCATACAGAAATAAAGGCAGAGACAGAGACAGAGACAGCTGGCATACCCAGAATGTGCACCGACTGGAAATTATTTGACGACTATCCGAGTGTCTGCGACTGTATCTCAAGAACAACTCTGCTTCCACACGGAGATCGTGTCAAAAGCGCCATTTACGTTCCTCCAACCCCCCCCTCTCTCCCCTCTCTCTCTCCTAATAAGGTTCGGTGACTTCTGAGAAGAGCGAAACCGTGTCAGCTGCGCATGGCTCTGAATAGGGCGCTACGAGCGGTGTCCATGGTTACGCTCGGCTGCTGCTGCTGCTGCTGCTGCTGCTGCTGCGGCGGCGGCGGCGGCGGAAGAATCTTCGCGGTCACAGATGCCGGTGGCAGTGGGAGGCGGAGGAAGAGGAGGGGGAGTGGTGGAGGGGACGGAGGAGGGGTTGGTTCGAATGGAGAAGATGCCTGGAAAATGTACCTAACGAAGAAGAGAATCAATGACTACGAAGATTTGATTGATGATGACATCGTCTGAATAGAACTCTGTGACGAAAGGTCTCAATCGGAAATTGCAAAAAACGACACCCACTGTGCATTAGACTCTTAGAAATACGAACGAACATCATATATATATATATATATATATATATATATATATATATATATATATATCCCGATCTATTTTCATTTGTTCAAATTCCATCACTTTCGACGACCAAAGATCATCTCAGCAACAGAGTCCACAGTTTCAACTTTCAGGACTAATAGTCATGAATCCATCGATCAATTCATATTCCCGTGTATAGGTCGGTCGGCCGCACGTTGACTCCGCGGGGCGAGTTGTGTGTTGTTAGCGGCGTCGCTGTCCTTCGTCGGTAAATAGCGATGTCTCCGAACACAGCGAGAGACGAGAATATTAACACGGCATTTCGATGTTCGTGATGGGACATCAGCGATATAACGACCCGAAAATTATTAACCCCTTAGCCGTGTATTTAACTGTAACTCAATGTAAAATGGACGGATATATCCAGGATCCCCAGTTAAGGGGTTAATGCCGCTCTATGAGAAAATAACCAATAAAGGGGACAGGCCACAGATGTGTTCTCATCAGAGTCCGCTCAAGGCAGACATTTAGATATAGGCCTGCGGGATCTGCGTCCGCTGGCGTAGCCAGGTTTTTGCAGAATAGGGGTGGGGTGGGGTGGGGAAGGTGGGGAAGGGGCACCAAAGCTTCTGCGTGCCACTATTCCTAGGTCCGACCCTGGGGTTTGGGGAACTTCGTGGGGACGCCCATCGAATCGCTGCCCCAGCCGCCCAAAATTTAGGGGGAGAGGGAGGAAGGGGGATGAATAATATTTTAAAGAATCTGTGATCTATTATTGAGAGGTAAGAAACTGCAATGCAACTAAGTCTATCGATGCTGTCGAGGGTGTACGTGCCCCCCCCCTTCCCCCGTGGCTACACCGATATATATCTTACGACCCCCCCCCCGTCGTAACCGGAACTGTCTTCGTTGCTTGTATACGAGAGATTCGATGACGTCGCGAGAGCGCTGGCAAATGCCTGGTCTTCGAACGTCACCGAGATCTGTACGACATCTGGTGACAGCGACGATCCACGCTGTAGCTGATAACGGCCGAACGAAAAATTTAGAACGGAGAAGAGGGGGCAGGAGAGAAGAGAAGAGGAGAGGACGTGGAGAGAAGAAGAGGAGAGGCTGGCTGGCTGGATGAATGCAGTGGCGTAGCCAAGGAGGAGGTTGGGGTTAACCCCCTTTGCTTTGGTTGTCCGATCTAAAAATATTTTTGCGTATTATTATTCTGATACCTAAATAATTCACTTAGTGAAGCGCAAAATAACGAAATAATAGTTGATCTTTTTTGCTTGTCTGAATTTTCCGATGGAAATCGTAGGAACCAAAACCTCCTTTGGGAAATCCTGGCTACGTCACTGGATGGATGGATGGATGGATGGAATGAACGAGTGAATGAATATATTTATAGGTGGGTGAGAGATAAAGAGAGAACGAATTGCTCGCGCGTTGCTGCTGGTCTGTGTTATCGTCGATATAATATATACCCCGATGTTTACCATAAGCCATAGAGATCTTTAATATCATGGAATTTGAGGGACTGCCATATTCCCTCCGAGTTTTTATGCTCTGCGTTAGCAATCTTCGGCAGCAGTAAATTTTAAACCAAACGTAATTTCAACAGCAATGAGTTCAATGAGTTCAATATGAGTTCAATGCTAATCTTTGAATGAATAGGCCTATGTCGTCGTTAACCCCTTAACCGTGTATTTAACTGTAACTCAGTGTAAAATGGACGGATATAACCGGGATCCCCAGTTAAGGGGTTAATGCACGAGGGATATGAATTTAAAACGACTGCATTCACATCTGAGATATTTCTTCGGTCGTCGTCGATAGCTTACCTCTTTTCCGTGCCTTGGAAAGACAGTTCGCTCACATGCACTTAAGTTACTACCTATCCGAAATGTCTCGAAATTTCAGTGGATTTGCGAGCAATTGCTACACGGGGAGGATTCAGGAATTAAATTTGGGGGGTGGGAGACTTCGTGTTCCATTACAAATTCTGCCTCGGCCCTCTGCTTTCGTGTGGATTAACGCGTTTCGACATTAACGGATGGAAAGAAAAGAGGACGCCAGCTTATGTATTCTTATACATACGTGCCTTTAGGCCTAGAACTTTTCCGTTTTTCGCCATGAAGTGCAAGCAGAAAGTGCATTTTGGGTGGGTTTGGGTGTCACATGTCCTCTGTACCCCTCCCCCGCCGTAGATCCGCCCCCTTGAGTTAGTGGAGGCTAGTTTAGTCGAGGAATATTATTTGGCCCGCGATGCTTTATAGCGACTATGTTAAAACCAGTGGCGTAGCGACGGGGGAGAGGGGAGGTATATCGGTATATATATACCCATCGAAAATCAGACAACCTTAAAGTTTTTAATGTGTTCTTAAGGATTTTCAACGTTTTTCTAAAGATTTATACCCCCAATCGCATTATACCCGCCAAATCAAATTACTGGCTACGCCCCTGGTTAAAACGCAGAATTACTTTTTTTAAAAGTCACGATGTTCCATTTGACAGTCGTCCGAGTTTAAGATACGATGAACTGAAATGATGATGTCGACAACGACAACGACAACGACAACGACAATGATGATGATGATGATGCTGATGATGATGATGATGATGATGATGATGATGATGATGATGATGATGATGATGGACTTTGTAGTCACGGAGATGACAAAGCGATGTCCTTTTTTGGGTGCGTTTTCCTTCCTGTTACGAGATTTCATTTTCAGTTGCCATCGTGATGCAATTACGTTTCAACGCAACTCCCGGTGTTCGCGCGCGGACGTCACGGAGCGACCTCGTCGACCCCCCTCCCTCCGACATCTACCACATCCCATTTCCTTGGCCTGCGGGTCGTCGTAGTCGTCGTCGTCGTCGTCGTCGTCGAATTCATTTTGTCCCCGCGCGTCGTCGTTGTTTTCGCTTTGTTGAAATCTCTCTCTCTCTCTCTCTCTCTCTCTCTCTCTCTCTCTCTCTCTCTCTCTCTCTCTCTCTTCACCTCTGCTCCCACTTAATCACGCATTTCAAACGGACGAATGCACAGCGAGGCTGTCCCTCGAATCACTCGCTATGGCAGACTCCGTCGTTAGACGAGACGCGAATAGGCGCTATAAAAAGTCCCCTCGAAAGCGGAAACCGAAAGAAGGCGAAGGAGAATAGGGAGACAGACAAAAAGTAGAGAACGAGAGAGAGACAGATTGGAAATGAAGCTTTTCTGCGAACACGGCGATAGAATTGATAGTCGTGTACGAGGGGAAAGCGAAGACTAGTGGGGAAGGGAGGGGGGGGGGGCCAACCCGGTCAGCTTCCCTCTCTTCATCTGTTACATTTGGCTGAACAAACTATTCTACTTCGTAGCATGGGCCAACCATTTGTTGACAGGTATTATGTAGTAGTAAGTATAGGGTCCCAACAGGGGCCAGGCGTTCCTATGTGGAACCGCCACTGGATCCACGGCGCTTCGAATTCGTCGCCCCCTATAATTCAATCCAGGTTCGCGTCTGCGTGCTTGAACGTGTGTGTGTGTGTGTGTGTGTGTCCGGGTGCTTGTACTTGACATGTCTGAGCCATTTCGACCAGCAATAATCGTCCGTTGGTTTCGGCGAAATAATATATCTTCCAGTCTCCGCGCCGCTTTGTCGTGCGTCGTCGGTTGGCATCAACGTCGTCATCTTTATTGCTCTGGTTAGGTTCCGGGTTCAATATGTCTGGCGAGCAATACACTTCCCTGCGTGTCACTCGATCGCTCTGTTCGGCCCCTGATCAGGCGTTCTTCCGTCTGGACGGATAACGGATATGGGCTACGGATACGGGAATTCAGATGGAGGAGGGGGAAGTTCTTTCCGCTGCCCACCCCCTCTCCATGTAGATTTACGTGTCGTTAACACTATTGGAAGGGTGTAAGAAGAAACGGATCCCGGAATTCAGATGGAGGAGGGAGAACTGCGTGTTCTAATTCCCATTTTGAGACAGAAAAAATCGAATGTCCTCTCGCTCGTCCCGTCAACCCACCTCTTCCATGTAGATTTATGTGTGTCGTTAACACTATTGGAAGGGTGTAAGAATCGCCAATCGCTTGTTTAGGCTTATTCGTGTTGCGTGATGGTCGAACGACAACTGAGAGGAATAATAAAGTCTAAGTGCGTCATGATTTGAGGACAGAAAAAATCGAATGTCCTTCTCGCTCGTCCTCGTCGTTCGTGTGTCCTCGTCGAAATCGTGTCCTTTGTTTTTGGCGCTCGATTGAAACGAGGACTTTTTCGAGCAGCGATTTTTAACCGAAGCGATTTTTTTATTTCCCACCGCCCCGCGATCACGTGACGCCGGAGGAAGGCGAGGCTATTAAACTCTCGAATCCGGGTCCTTGTGACGCCATTGTATGCGTGGATTTGCAATGAAAGTTATCCCGTCTAGACGCCGCTGTTGGGCCTTAGTGGGAAGATGAACAAATGGCCTGGCAGCCGTACGGGTCCCCAAACCCCCTCCCCCAACCAAAGTCGGTTCGACGACGGGAAAACAGACATTTGAGATTGGGTACGGGTTTGCATATTTCAAGGGTAGGGCAGTTTTTCAGAGGCCTGTTGGTCTCTATTATTCCTTTCGCAGTCCCGTTACTTAGCCTATATGCCTTTTCATGCATCCACATCCACCCAATATATCCATCGACTCTTATTTTAGTTATTTATAGCCTACCATCCGACTAAAAATCAAATGCGTTCAACGCCTCCCGCATATCGACAGCAATGTGAAAAACTAATCCATTATTTTAAGCTTTAAAAGATATTGGATTGATCAGAATTGGATCAAGGGATCAAGTATAAACTACACTCATCATTTTGATCATCGACCTATATTTAAAACGTATTTATCCTCGGTATCCTTTATGAATTTCTTGATTTATGATACGATTTCGAACGTTGATAGGTTGCAATTTTCAATCATTTTAATGAGATTATTGAAAATTACAACTTTACAAAATTCCCGAATTTTATTAAACAGTGTAATAGTACAAATTAGCTGTAAATTAACTGTAAATAGTAATATTACAAATTAGCTATTAAATCAACGGCGGCACACTATCAATGGGCTTTTTTACAAACATCTACCGATCTCTTCTCTGTCGAAAGCAACAAATTACAACCTAGAAAACGTCTTTTGCCCGTCATGCAAGCGGGCAGAATGACCCGCAAACGTCATCGGGCATTACTCCGCCCTTGTGCTGAGGCGTTCGGGAATCAGAGGTCGTGACCTGGTCAAAGGGGGTCGAGTTGGCAACGTCGAAGCAAAGTCTGTTTGGAATCCGTAATGATGGTTGGCGGTCGTTGGGCGGGCGCAGTGTGTTTGCCTCCAGTCGACGGCAGCAGCAGAGCTAAGGAAGGCTTCGGCGATGAATTCAGGTTTCGCATGCGTCTCGACTTCCTTCGAATTATTAATCACTTCCCAAACAGAATGTTTATATTGCTCCACTTCCAGTATAGTATAGTACAGAATATATATATATATATATATATATATATATATATATATATATATATATAATCAGGGCGTAGCCAGGAATTTGATTTGGGGTAAAATGTGATTTGGGTACAAATCTTTGAAAACTTTGAAAATCTTAAAAACACATGAAAAATTATAAGGTAGTCTGATTTTTGGGGTATATATACCGATATACCCCCGTCGCTAAGCCCCTGTATGTTATATATAAGGATATATATATACCGTATAATGTATATATATATATAAGGGGCTATTTCGGTGCTGCTTATGAAAGCGCTATATAAATTAACGATTTTACTTACTTACTTGCTTATATATAATTATAATATTAGAGCATAATCTAACATAGATAGAAAGAATATAGGCATTTTGCTGTGAGCTTTTAGACAGCTTTCTGGTTGTTCGGCGTGATTGTCGTATAAGCGATAAATGGGACAGGATGTCTGAAATATCTTCTGTATTTGCGTTTCATAGCACTGGAGCTTAGATAAATTATTCCTTCATTGTCTTGCTGACCATTTAAAATTTACAATGACTTTACGTTCCAATCCTCAAATCCTTCCTTATCTCAAAATTTTAATAACAGTTTGATTTTCTTAATTGGTTTGTTTCAGGGGCGATGTAACTCACCCCCGTTAATAAATTGTGTAATGTAATGTAATATAACGTACTGACCCAAGTCCTTGTGGGAATTTGAATAATTCAATAGGTCGATTAAAAAGGTGTGCAAAATGATTTTGATTGTCTTAATTAATATATTCAGCCTCAGCAAGTTTTACTCCAAAATAAATCAAGATTATCATAAATTTTGGTTTTAGATATAAGAATCGTTATTTGTAAAGTTTTATCAATTTAAATAAATAAGTTTGGCAAAATATTAGCGTATATTAGTCCAGAATGCTAATACTAAGCTGCCACCTGTTGAATGAACGGATAACATATTCACCGTGAATGCCTTCTAGGCCAATAGGCATGCACAGATATAGGCCTAATGAGTTTATATTTGCATCTTTTAGAACTTCCCAAAGTCGGTGGCAACCCCGGTTGTGAAAGGAGGAGCCAGACGCCCATCGTCTTTTGGCGGACGCTCATTTCGTAGGCTAAACCCAGTGCCGTTTTAAGAAGTTTGGGGGCCCTAGGCATGCAGTTTAGAAACTAGTGACGACCTTTTTTGCCTGTCAGAATTTTCGAGGAGAAAAATCAGAAAATCGAGCACCAAAAACGGGTGGTGACCAACGACTTGAAGGAATTCTCAGGCAAAACCCACATTTTCCTCTTGTTCCATCTTCATTGCTTTAACCTCAGCAAGAATAATCAATAATATCATTCTCAATTTCGATCTACAGGGTTCAAAATGGAGCACCTCCCAGCCATTTCATACTATAGGCCTACACTAGCGCCAGAGACTGTACGAGAACGAGGGACATCAACTAAATAGCCTAAAAGTCCTGCCGAATATCTTGTGGAATGGCTAGTACAGTGTAGCTGTAGGGCGATCGAGGGAACAGCCGCGTTTTAAGATATATGGTTCATTGTACAACAGGTTTTATAGAAAACAGTGGCGTTTTAGGAAGTGTGGGGCCCTAGGCAGTCTAAAAACTAGTGACGACTTTTTGCTTGTCAGAATTTTCGAGGAGAATATCAGAAAATCAAGCACCAAAACCGCTCGGTGATGACATTTTTCGCCGCCCACAGAGGGACCCCTCTGTATCGTGGGAACCCGGGCACGTGCTTTACGGGCCTGTGCCTTAAAAGGGCCCTGCATAGACCCCCTTTTAATAGTCTTTATTCAGTTGTCAGTGTTAATTGACCAAAATTGAGTCCATACGTCATTATTATAAATAGTAGCTGTTATAGTTTGTGAGTTTATCCTTTATCCCACTTCACCGTGCAAACGCAGACAGCATTCAAGGGTGAGATGTTTCCGGATTCTTTGACAAGTTGTTAATTTATGTTAATTAAGATTGTGATATTTATGAAAATTTCATAAATGGACGATGGTTAAGCACATTTTTTGACAGGAAGAAATAAGCTTGACAGTTTAAAGGAAAGATAGGCATAGGGCCTATTGCACAAAGCACTGCACACTTCTTCTTTTCTTCTTCTTCCTCCTCCTCCTCCTCCTCCTCCTTCTTTTTCTTCTTCTTCTTCCTCTTCTTGTCTTTGGCTGGACGCTTGAAGGCCACTCGATTTTCCACAAAAAAATAATTAACCCTTTAGCCGCCGCCGCCGCCGCCGCCGCCGCCGCCGTCGTCGTTCACGGCGAAGTAATAAACAGCTTGCTTTCGTTTCCTTCGCTCGTCGCCGTCGACCGTCCACAGTCTAAGTGCATCTTCATTCGCCAGGTGGCGCGTCGTTCCTCGTCGGCGGCGTTCACCAGGACCGTTCGACAGGCGGCGACGGCGGCGTCGCCGCGGCAGTACGCGTGATCGCAGATCGTCGGCGGGGGCCGAGACGGGGTCCAGGCGAAGGGGCCGATGGGGGTTCCTCCTCCTCCTCCTCCTTCGTAGCGCCGCCGCCGTCGTCGTCGTCGCAGCAGCAGGACGGAAACGAGGCCCAGCGCAGCGACGGCGCACGCTCCGACTACCGGAAGGACGACGTGCACGACGGGGTTGAGTGTCCGCGGGGCTGGGGCGGCGGCGGCGGCGTTTCGCCGTCCTGGGTCCGCCGCCGGTCCTGGCGCCGCGAAGTCGGCGTCTACTCCCGGAGGACGCCACCGCCCTCCGCCGCCGCCGGGGTCGTTCGGTGCAGCGACCGCCTCGTGTCCGTCGTAATAATCGAGGCTGTCCTCGGTAGACGACGACGACGACGACGATGATCGAATGTCGTTATCGGCGAGACCGTCTTCTTCGCCTGAAACGAATCAACAGTCAATTTGAGTTATTTATCGATCCTTGAACTCGTCTGTTTAATTTCATTAAAATTCAGTTAGCCTCTCTCTGTCCTTGTCTTTGTCTTTGTCTCTGTCTCTGTCTTTGTCTCTCTGTCTGTCTGCTTTGAGAGAATTTTTGTCAGAACTTCTTCAATGCAAGATTTTTGGCGACCTCTTTTTTTGCTTGTCAGGATTTTCCGAAGATGGGAATGATGGTCGTTTGTAATCCCCCCTTTTGGAAAATCTTGGCTACGCCACTGCTATGGCTATATTAACTCTATACACGTCGAAAGGCAGACGGCAGACGGGGGGGCCCGTGGAAGGCAATTGCTTGCTAACGCCTACAAGCGAAAAAAAGTCGTCACCAGTTTTAAAACTTTCTAAGGGCCCCGCGACTACTCTGTCCAGAGATCCGGACTGTTTTTTTTTTTTTTCTCTCTCTCTCTCTCTCTCTCTCTCTCTCGGTGGTCCAGGGTCAACACTCAACAGTTACGGCGCTTCAGTTAGATTCACGGTCATCTCTCACCACCGCGAACGTTCTTGGCCCACGGTGGTAGGGTGGGAACGACCACGGCGTTGCACCAGTCCCCCGCACAGCAGTACAGCACCGGCCACGGTCCGTTGTACCAGTCCGGTCGCTTGTTCTCGCAGAGGAGCGGATTTCGGGCGTCTATGCAGCCTCTGACGACCTGCCCTCGACCGTCGATCGAGCGAGACGACGACGTCCCTGGGACGACCATCTGGACGTAGCAGAAGGTGTCGGCCTCGCAGCTGCCGGTGGTCCCTTCTTGAAGGGTCCCTTCTTGAGGACATTCGGACGCGCTGCACAGACATCGAACGCTGCCTGAAAACAAAGTGAAACACTGCTTTGACGAATATAGTTTGTCGCGATTCTGCGACGGTTTGATCGCAATAAGTGCGTTATTTTTGTCATTGTCGTTACTAGTTGTTTGCCCGTTAAATAAATATAACGGGAGAGCTTTGCCAATTTTTTTCTTACCGATGCAATTTTGTCCATCCAAATGTATTACTAATATATTAGTTGTTTTTTTGTAAATGCTATAGCATTTTGTCCAATGGTTTGTTCTTGATTGGAACATGGATTGATGAGCGGTTTGATGTTTGTTCTTGTTCGCGGTAACGCCACATGTAGTTGGCATTTGGAAAAGATTGGCCCGCTTAAATATATTCATAATTGTTCAAATGTTTGCCCTTACGACTTCAGATATTCAGTGAAAATTCAGGGAACACTGAAAATTGGCGGCGCTTAAAAATGAACGTAGGCTACTGTAGTAGTAGTAGTAGTAGTAGTAGTAGTAGTAGTAGTAGTAGTAGTAGTAGTAGTAGTAGTAGTAGTAGTAGTAGTAGTAGTAGTAGTAGTAGTAGTAGTAGTAGTAGTAGTAGTAGTAGTAGTAGTAGTAGTAGTGGTGGCAGCAGTGGCAGCAGCAGGTGGTGGCAGTAGCAGTAGTGGTGCAGTAGTAGTAGTAGATTAAAGTTAGTCTTAGAACTAGTAGTAGTAGTCTTAATAGTTTAGTAAGTAATTAGTCTTAGTCTTAAAAGTTAGTCTTAGAACTAGTTCTTAATGTTTAAAGTTAGTCTTAAAACTATTTCTTAATGATGAAATATTTGATTTGAGCTGAGTTTGCTTATAATTAATTGGTTGAAATCGAATATTGTCTTTGTTTGGTTAATTAGCAGCTATATTTATTCGTTTCCTGGGTTCACTGAGTATGCAAACAGGGAAATAAGCCTTGCGCGTTTATTGTATATAACGATCTATTTTATTCTCTTTGTTTCGAAGAAGCGCGAACCAATAGCCTAGATCACGTGTTTAGTTATATACGCGATGAGAGACTGGGTACGCCCCTAGGGAACGTAAACACCGTCGAATCGAACGAGAAGATGACAGACTGATAAGGCGCAATGTATACAAACAACAACTATATAACTCCAGGGCCTTTGGCACAGATAACACAGTCGGCGCGGTCAGGGATCAACCTATCTGCCACTGAAATCGCAGCATACACGGCTCGTCCCCTCATACAGGACACCACCAAAATCCTATTATACTGTCAGGACTGGAATATATTAATTTAGTTCAATTCCGAGACAGACAGACAGACAGACAGACAGACAGACAGGCAGACAGACTGACGGACGGACGGACGGAAGGAATGAAGGGCGGGCAGGCGGTCAAACGTAAACATGAGGGGGGGGTCGTTTTCGGTAAGGAGAGAGTTAACCCCTTAACCGTGTATTTAACTGTAACTCAGTGTAAAATGGACGGATACATCCGGGATCCCCATCAGTTAAGGGGTTAAAGCGCCCGTGCTAGGCCTATACTCGAAAAATCTAACATTGGTTTTCATTGTAGATCTATTTGAATTGTGTTCAGGCGCTATACAAATGTAAGATTTTTCCGTTATGGAGATAAGGAGATTTGTATGTTATATATGCTACAGCCAAAGAGAGCAAATACTTAAAATACAAGTAAAAATGAAACAACCAGAACACAGCACAATGAAAACAGAACTATTAGGTCTAACTGTATACAACAGTGTTTCCCAAAATGTGGATCTCAACCCAAAAAAGTCGGATCGCAAGATTTTAACCAATGCCATAGTGTGACTAGCCTTGAAAAGTTGCAGTTAGGCTTAGTTTGAAGAATTTAAATATACGTGCGGTACATACAAGATTATATTAAAATGAATTATAGTGGTTTATTCACGTTTAGGTTGACACCAAGTTTGTAGTGCCGTGACACGTTACTAAACCGCTGGAGTGGATGGCAGTTCCAGAAAGTTTGTGAAATCCTGAACTACAGAAGCACAAAGAAAAGAGAGGCCATTCTACTCAGGCATATAAGAGCTACATATCAGGAACACTTACATATAATATTCAATATCTCTCATACTATCAAACACAGACTGTCTTAACTTACTAATTGTCAGAAATCTGGCATACTATCCAGTCCATTTTACAATTGAGTTATAGTTAAATCTGGTTAAGGGGTTACCGATTAATTGCTAACAGACGATTTGCACGCGACAGCTTCGTTTGTGTGTTCATTTAGATTACTATGGGCTGAATGAGCATCGATCAGTTTTTACACGAAAATGAGCGATCTTTTTGCTCAGCCAATATCTGGCAGTGAAAACTGTTCTCCGCCCACAGGGGCGATTAGTTTAACACAGCGACGCTAAGAAAACCTTTCTAAAGTCGTAAAAACGCTCATCCAATCGATAATCCGCCTATGGACCGCGGGGGCGCGGGAGATAGGTGGAGGGGGAGTTGAAGGGAGGGGAAACGAATTGGATTTCTATCATGTACGCGCACTCCGTGTTTGTTCTATACTCGTATGCATACTTGCATTTTTAATACAGTATATATAGTTGACATACATAATAAGATCTATTTACAGTTACAAAGGATTATGCTGAGCGCTTTTCGTGGCTATACCGTGCGAACGTAATTGCGCTGTATAAATTATCCTTCGCGACGGGGGCGGGGGCGGGGGGGGGGGCGGGGGCGGATTAATCTCTTCTAGCGAGAATTACATATTAGCATAAAGACGTCGAATGTTTGCTTATGTAGCGCCGCTATTTACGCACCGGTCGCGAATCGTGATTAGAATCCTGAGCTGGATCTACCCTCTCCCCTACCCCCTCCCCATCACCTACCCCTACCCCCACCCGGCGCCGTGTTATCATCGGCGAGAGGATCCGGAAGGAATGACTGACGGTCTGGCCGGCATCCCTATTGACACAAGGTCATCTCGAATGATGTCTTCTTAATTGATGGTTGTCGGAAAATTCTATTAATATTCTCGTACTGCGACCGCGTCGTCGGTCGTCACCACGGCGGGTAGTGAAATATTTGACCAACGTGTAATTTCTTCCGCGGTTGAATCAGGCTCGCCATGCATTACTCCGATTGTGATCGGAAAGAAAAATTTGTTTGAAATTCGTCAGCGGGCAGCAGTTTCGTCGGATGGCGCCGTAATTTTGACCTGTTTGGGGGGGTGGGGGCGGGGAAGAGGAATTGTTAGAATTTGACAAAATTGTTAAACTCAAAGCATTAACCTGAACGTAGGCTAACTAGAAGCGCGTCGCCAGAAAATGCAAACGATTTTGGTCGAAAAATTGATGGATGTAGGCCTAACCAGTGGCGCAGCGTGGTCTCGTGCCGCCCATGGCTCCTGGAAAAAATGCCGCCCCAACCTGCCCTCCTATTATAACTGACAAGCCAAAAAAAGGTCGTCGCGGCCGAATTTGCCGCCCCTTCCCAATTTTGCCACCCCTTCGCTAAAACTCTTCGACAATCAGTCATGGCCGCTCAATTTAGCCCCCTTCAAAAAAGTAGCCATTGGCACGTTACGCTACATATGGTTTGCTGTAACAGGACCAACTGTGCGGTTGAATTTGCACAAATCCCATTATGAAACAACGGGGGGTTCGATGCGCTATAAATGCAGAAGGTGAGCCCATGTTTGCCAGCGATTGATATCAATGTAGTAATGGACTAAAGATAGTGGCTGAATATGGTGTATGAATTCGATCTCTAACAGGACGAAATAAGTTTCAAAAATGCGGTTGAATTTGCACAAATCCTGTGTATTATTAGCATTATGGAATAACGAGGGTTGTCATGGATGAGCCGTTTTAAATGCAGAAGGTGATGGCCCATGTTTGCAATAGCGATTGATATCAATGTAGTAATGGATGCTAAAGATAGTGGCTGAATATGGTGTATGAATTCGATCTATAACAGGACGAAATAAATTGATGTAGGCCTAACCGGGATTCAGAGGAGAACATTTAAATTAAAAGCAGCCACACAATTTCGCTTTTGCAGCGCGTGTCCAGAATCAAAGTTGTTCTATTAATTCGGTACTGACACCTGTAATCGTGCACAATTTCAGCGGCGTGCCAAGACTGGTGGATGCCTAGAGCCGCCACTGGATACCAAGGGCCAAAGTAAATTTGGATGCCCTCTCCCGACACCTCGTTCTTAACAAGCAATGAAAGGTTACCGAGACAATTTGGATGCCGCCCCCATCTAGTGGGTCCCTCACCAACCCCCTGCACGCCACAGCATAATTTGGATACTGAAAACGAACAGGTCCTGTCGAAAGAAAGCGAACATTACTACAAGAGAAGACCCGCCCATCATCCATGGGATAAGATTTATCGCGAGAAGGAAGGCTGTCTGGCCACCGAAGCATCGGCGCCAACAGACTTGCAAATCTGCGTCGCCACTAGAAATCGACTTCGCGATGACTTGCCAGACTTTCCTAAGCCTTCGGTAAACTTTCCCTCCCTCTCTCCTCTCTCTCTCTCTCTCTCTCCCTCTCTCTCTCTCTCTCTCTCTCTCTCTCTCTCTCTCTCTCTCTCTCTCTCTCTTTCTCTCTTTCTTCTCTCCTGTTTTCTCTCTGTCTCTCTGTCTCTCTCTGTCTCTCTCTGTCTCTCTGTCTGTCTGTCTGTCTCTCTGTCTGTCTCTCTCTCTCTCTTTCTCCCGCTTTCCCCCTCTTTCTCTGTCTCCGTCCGTCCGTCCGTCTGTCTGTCTGTCTGTCTGTCTGGATCGAAACCTCAATCTTAGAGGTCGTTTGGTGCACCGCCGGAAAGCGATCTTTGCGCCGCGGCGGCACTCGACGACGGCGACGTAATCCTGCTGGTCTTCGTCGCCGTCGGATAAATACGCCGCGGACGATTTGCCGCCGTGTGCCCCTCTCCCTCCCCCCTCCCCCTCTTGCGCGGTTTCTGCTTTCTCTCTCTCTCTCTCTCTCTCTCTCTCTCTCTCTCTCTTCTCTCAGTCCGTTCGTTCGTCATCGGCTGCCATAATTCGGTCATCGATGCCCGACGCCTTCGATTGGAATCGTTTCGTTTCGATGATCGTCCGATGTCGTCTTTATCTCGTCGTTCGACACTCAGAGACTCTGCGTGTCCTCCTCCCTCCCTCCATCCCTTCCTCCCTCCAGCTCTCCCCTTCATCCAGCTCCGTCCGTCTCAGTCTCTGGCGCCTGCTGGGTCGTTGTTCCGGTCCTGTTTTATTTCAGCGCCGAAGAAACTTAACGAGATATTACATTCCCCCCTCCCCACCCCCGTCTTCAGCTATACGCAGATGTAGCGCCGAAGCACTAAGCAAATATCTAAGATGGCGCCGAGATATTTTTAAATATGCAGTAATCGCAGCGGAATCGCTGAATCTGAGTTATTCATCATAGCTAGAGGCGCTATACAAATGCTCTGTTACGTTACATTAGATTACACCAATCGCTGACGTCAAAATAGTTCGCCAGCTGCAGATTATTGCAGGTCTGTGCAAATTTCTCATTGCACGAAAACGGTGCAGGAAGGCAAATTAGGCAAAAAGTAGACTAAATAGTCGGTCTTCAAGATAAGAGGGCGACTTTTGAAGGAGTGAAAATCGTCAGCTCAATTTGTCGATTACATCTTAAGAAGCCGATCCCTTTGTTCCTTCCAATTGATCATTTTCTTTTCAGTAGCCTAGATTTGCATTTGACAAGCACAGTTTCACTGCCAAAACGCCCAACATACCGCTTTTTCATTCTAGCTCATTTGCCCAACATCTGCAATCGGACATTACCACTATATAAGTGTTAAGACCAGATCTCGACGCTCTGGCCTCGATTTTGATTTCACTGGGCGACGCCCTCGTTATATATATATATATATATATATATATATATATATATATATATATATATATATATATACATATATATATATACAACGGGAATTCCGCGGATAATGGACGCCTATAATTATTGATTTCGAGCACGTCTCTTCAATCTATCTCTCGGACTCGAAGTGCACAGTGCACACGCATCACTCAATCGCTTCTCCACCGGCACTGACTCACTCCATGATCCATCCGAAAGGCAATTAAGCCGTCCTGCAGCGCAGCATGGCCATCGAATTACTGCGTTTAATTAATATTCGCTCTCGCTCCTCAAGGGTTTCTATCTGCCGACTGACTCCGAGGCGTTCGAAGCCTAGGATGTACGGTTTGGCGAGTACGGTACCGGTACCGTAGCCCCTCTTCCTTCATCGCCGCAAGCAGAGCTGACACTATCGGTTCTCGGTCGGCTGTATAGGGGAAATTTAGGTATGAATAAAAACATTCTGTGAAGCTTATCTATGAGTTTTACGATGAATCAGTTGAAGTGCCTTTGGAAGAAATTACGGCAATCGCTATACTATGCACCAGCACTGCACAGATCTAATACTATAGGAGCTATATAAGTGTCGACGTCACTTCAAAGCCATCGGCGGATTCAGAAGGGCAGACGAGCACGACTACTCCTGTCTTAGATGCCATGAATTCCCACGCTCGCTTGCGTCTCTTCAGAACCGGTCCAAATCTCCCTCAATCGCCGACATCCACTAAAAAACCCACTTTTCCCCAATTCGCCATTTACCCCTCCTCCCCCCCCCAACCCCACTCCACCCTCCACCTCCACTCCGTTCCCTTTCCGGATCGTCAGCGATCCGATCGGACAGTTCGTCCATCTCTCGAAGACGACTCTCACCCACCTCCCTCACCTGCTCCTTCGCTTTCAGACATCGGCTACTTACAGTATATACCGTTACTGTTACTCAACTCCACCGCCGCCGTCGCCGTCGCCGTCGCCGCCGCCGCCGCCGCCGAAGAAGGAATGGAACCGGGCAGAGCAGCAGGCAGCAGCAGCAGCAGCAGCAGTCCTTACGGTTCGACGGGCGATTGCCGGTCGATTGACTCCGGCGCCGCCGTCTGAATAGAAGTCCGCCGCCGGTGACTGTCGGCTGAGATCCGCTCATACGCCGGACGCAACATCGATCGAGACAGGGGCCGGGGAGTCGAAGGAAGAAGGCAGACGACGAGGACTTCGAACACCGAACGCGTTACAGGCAGTGGCGGCTCCATCGGGGAACACCGAGTGCCTGGCCCTTCAGTGGCCCCCACCCAGTTGGGGGCGATATATTAAATAACAAATGGTTGGCCCCCATTATTAGAAGTTGCCACCCCAACGCCCCCCCACTTGCCAAATCCTAGAGCCGCCACTGATTACAGGGACGAATAGACGGGCAGACTGATAACATCAAATTTACCGATAAACTTATATAATAAACGGACAAACGGTATAGGTAGACTAAAAACGTCTCCAATGTTCTTGAACTAAGACAATCCCACAGCTTAAAATGGAGCAAGGAGTTCTGCAGTGGAATCGTCTACTTTGTCCGCAGTTGTTTCTGGAAGTGGAAATTGCTTGCTTGCAAGCGGTCAAGTAGCCTATAACTCCGAGATCCAAAACCCGATATATCCGCCGTTTTCTTCCCTGGGTCGGAAAAAGTTCGCGTACTGTATAGCTTGGTTCGAAGAAACAAGAGAGGAAGAGGGAGTTGTTTTGGTCGATGAGGCCTGGATGACTCGTTGCTGTCCGCGAGTCTGAGACCAGGTCTTGAGGTCAAATGCACACACACAATCGCACATACACACATGCACACCAACATGACGACAAGCGAACATACACATACACACACACAAACAACTGGATGGATGGATGGATGGATAGATGACTGAACTGATGGAGAGATAAAGAAATGTATGTATGTATGTATGTATTTATGTATGTATGTATGTATGTATGTATATGTATGTATGTATGTATGCATGCATGTAGGGCCTATGTATGATAGGCCTATATGCATGTATGTACGTATGTATGTATGTATGCATGCATGCATGGATGGATGGATGGATGGATAGATGGATGGTTGGCTAGATAGATATAATGATAGAATGATAGCTAGATAAAGGAAACTAGAAAGAGACTGATTTCTGAGTCATGTCATTGTTGATATAGACATTTGCATGTTAAATTTTCTAAGACGCCCAACAGTTCCTTGCCAATGGCTTTATTTGATTCGCTGTAATGTCTAATTCGGACTGGAACCGGTCACGTGGGATTTGTGCAAAAATCCGTTGGGGAGGGGAGGAAGTAGCCTATTATGAAAATGAACGAAAGAAATAGAAAGCCCTGGAGCTTATAATACGACGACGTTTTGTTTGCTTGTCAGAATGTTTTAACGTAAAAACCTTAAACTGTCGATGTTCCCGCCCATTCTGTAATCCTGGGTACGCCACTTTTCAAAATTACAGCATTTTCAGACAACTCTGAATGCCGAAAGGCGAACAGTCAGCGCCTCTGAATATTTTGAGTCATTAAAGAGTCGTCACAAATCTCTGAGGATAAAAAGCTTAACACGGCGGCTAACAGTGAAAATTAACCGTTGCAATGGTGTCTTACCTTTTGCCTCTGAGATGGCAGACAGCAGGCATCCGATGCTCTCCAAAACCCCAAAACAAAAGGAACCCTCATTTCGGTCGCTTTAGAAAAGCATCAACCACATGTCATCATCTAAATTTCTCCAACCCGCGACTACACTATATCTAGACACGAATAATATCTGCAAGAATATGTAACTCCTGTCGTCTTCGGCAGAATAAATCTGCGAAAAGATCCAGCGAGTTTTGCCAACAAAGCTGAGAGCGTCCAGCGGTAGTAGTAGTAGTAGCAGCAGCAGTAGTAGTAGTAGTAGTAATAGTAGTAGTAAGTAGTAGTAGTAGTAGTAGTATTATTATTATTATTATTATTATTATTATTATTATTATTATTATTAGTAGTAGTAGTAGTAGTAGTAGTAGTAGTAGTAGTAGTAGTAGTAGTAGTAGTGGTATTATTATTATTATTATTATTATTAGTAGTAGTAGTAGTAGTAGTAGTAGTAAGCAGTAATAGTAGTGGTAGGTGGTAGTAGTAGTAGTAGCAGTGGCATTATTAGTATTATTATTAGTAGTAGCAGTAGTGGTGGTAGTAGTGAGTAGTAGTAGTAGCAGTAGTAGTAGTAGTAGCAGTAGTAGTAGTAGTAGTAGTAGTAGTAGTAGTAGTAGTAGTAGTAGTAGTAGTAGTAGTAGCAGAGAACTTCTGTCGCTGAAAACGCTTTCTCCGATATAATATTCCAACGGTTCGTCCCTAACGTAACGGGCGTTTACAGAAACGTTCGACGTAAGATCTATTTGTACAGCAGGCGCCGTCTATACGGAGACAAAAAAACGAAGCCCCCGTCGCCTCTCTGGCAAGAAACACACGTGGCCTTTGGTCGTAGAATAATTTCGCATTCTGATCTCGCGTCGCGGGAAACGAGCACGCAGGAACGGGGCCAGCACCTTCTCGCGCACACATTCGCCGGCGCCTATAGTAACCTGTCCGGCTGGAAGCTTCGATGGAATGCGTGAAGAATATTTTAATTATTGAAAATCGAATGTATATAGATGTGAGTAAAAAGACAGTTTTAAGCATTTACTCAATTTATTTTCTCTCTCTCTACAAAATATACTCAAAACACGGTTTAGACAGATAGAGGAGTGAGGATTTGGATACATTTTGCGATGTGGGCAAAGCCGGGTTCCGGTGAGAGGCTTAGCTGGAACTTGTTCACAGCTCTGATGTACTAATGGTTTGCAGCAGCGTCGCCACGGGGTTGTTTGGGTTGTTCAAACAACCCCACTTAAAAATATGACCAACACAATTTATGTAAATCCGTTGACTTTGAAGTGGGGGGGGGGGGTAGTGGGGAAGGGATCGGCCGCGGGTTCAGTGTTCAATTGCATAGTGCCTTCAGCTAACAACCCCACTTTGCAAAAGCTGGCTACGCCACTGCCGATCCCCTCTATTTCTGAAAGACTTTATAACATCGCTTGAATTAGTTGACCATTTTTCGTGGCATTTCGAACGCTCTAGAATAAAATTGAGGCAGAATATATTGACTATTCTAGTACGGTTTGACTCAATGGAGATGGGGACACAACAAAATTTGGATATAATTCATTTTATCACTCTTATGAATTTTTGCTTATCTATAGCCTACTGTTGGAATAGTCCTTAGGGTCGTCCATAAATGACGTAACGCCCTTTTGGCACTTTTTCACCCCTCCCCTCTACGTAACGCTACGTAACAAAACGTCAGACCCCCTAAAATATGACGTATCAGCGGGCCGACCTCCTCTATTTCTGAAAGATATCTTACCGCTACCCCATCGCGTCCCCTTAATAATCCTTGAGGGGTGGCTGCCCGCATAACCCCACGATTAGGCCTATAATGGTAAAGGCAGACTTCTTTAATTTAACTACATAGACATACACCTCGCATCTCACCAATAATTATTCATTCCTTTCAGTAACGAAGCACTGAAGATGAAATTGGACTCAAAGATGTGGCTGCCATTAAATATGACAAAATGCACCAAAGATACGTTTGTCTAGGGCGGCCTATATACTGTAAGGCTTATGCATATCTCAGAAATATCAGTGCCGGTTGAAACGAACCCTGGTAACTGAGGAAGCGAGACTAAGTCACGTTTTGGTCGGATCTTCACTCGTCGCTTCCCTCCTATTAAGCGGCAGTGTCAGTCAGGAGAAAGGCAAAGTAAAAGTCTGCACTGCATTTGGGCTGCATATGGAGTTCGATTATCAATCAATAATTACTATTGAACAAACTGCACAGCAGACACAAGAAAGGAACACACCGTGCGGACGGCTTTGAAGCATCTGCAAATGTTTCTCGCACAAGCTTCTCTCTATAATAATTATAAAAATACGATTTTGCCGAGAATAGGCGTTAAGTTTCTATGATCAAGCCTCCACCACGTTTCGAGGACGTAGACTAATAGGCCCTATTTTGCGGCTACTATTATATGCACGTGTCACATCTGGCCATGCAGTGACACTCAATGGATCAGAGACCTGGACGCTCCGGAAGGAAGACATAAAGAGACTAGAGGCATTCGAAATGTGGATCTGGCGAAGAATGGAAAAAATCAGCTGGACGGAAAAAAACAACAAACGAAGAAGTCTTGGAGAGGGTAGAAGAGAAGAAAAGCCTAATTAACACTATTCGTACAAGACAAAAAAAGTGGATAGGACATGTTCTAAGAGAAGAATCAAACCTACTAAGAGAAGTACTAGAAGGAAAGATGAATGGGAAAGCACAGAAAGGGCGACCAAGAACATCGATGCTGGAGTGGACGTTCGACACTACGGAAAAAACAAGTATTCAGACCTGAAGATAAAAGCTCAAGATAGAGAGGAGTGGCGACGCTGGAGTATGGAACCTGTCTTTGGACAGAGCACCTGAAGAAGATATATGCATGCGAGGTTCAAATACTTAATAATATTCATTATAGGCCTAGCTCGTGTTTGAATTGCTTGAAAGAACAGGTATCAAGAAGAAGTCATTCTCAGGTTGTGCACCCTGGTAAGGGGTCATCCCAGTGGCGGCTCCACCGGAGGGGCCAGGGGGCCCGTGCCCCCTATTGACTGCCTGTTCCCCAGTGCCCCCCAGTTGGGACCCTATTCTTAATGTTACATACATTGAACAGCAAATGGTTGGCCTCCATGATTAGAAGTTGCCACCCCAACGCCCCCCCCCCACTTGCCAAATCCTAGAGCCGCCACTGCCAGAGCCTAATAATTGCATGCTGCATTTCTAGAAATTTTATTGGCTCTACTCTCGCCTATCGAGTAACGCAAACCGTCTTTCCGTTTTAATATCTGTGGCGCATCAGAGATTTTTGTCACATAACTTTGGGCGCATAATTGTACGTTGTATAATGATGCGATCGCCTTCGGGCAATAATTGAACAGCAATATATGCCTGTAGCGACGTCCATCGACCATCATTAGCATACCGTGTAGGACTATTCATGCAGTTCAAAATCTTCACTTCCCTAAGAATGCTTTGAGTCGTTTCGAAAGACAGATCTTGATACCGTACGATGCTCAGACAACTGAAGCTGCTTACAGTTCTGACGATCGTTTTCGTAATCTTGATTTTTATTCAGACCAAGATGTTTTGGAAGAAGGTTTCGCCGACGACGACGGCGACGGCGGCGGCAGCACCAGACGCGGCTGCAGTGCAGTCACGTGACCTGTACGTCAGTCTCTGCCGAGAACGCCTGACCGGAAATCACCGGACCGGAAACCACCTGTTCTTTCTCGCCTCGCTGGTTCACGTGTCGCGCGTCACCGGCCGGCGCCTGGTGATGCCGAGGACAGGCTGGTACCTCGATCGGGTCTTCGACGTCGACGTCCCGCGGCTCGACGACGTCGAAGGCGCGATCTGTCCTCCGTGCATGAAACTCCGCCTGCCCCGCTACGACTACGACCGGCGCTTCGACGACCCGCGGTTCGTCGCGTCTCTGATCCGAACCCGTGCCAGCATTCTCGTGTGCGGGTTCAGCCAGACGTTCCGCTACGCCGCCGGGAACGAACGCCGGCTGAGAGACATGCTGCGCTTTTCCGCCGACGACGCCCGGTCGGCAGATCTGTTTCTGAGCGGGCTTCGAACGGCGTCGCCCGGTCACGTCACGATCGGGGTTCACGTACGACGCGGCGATTTCCTCGACCGGGACTACAGCGCCTTCGGTCTAACGGTCGCCGACAAGACCTACTTCGAGTCGGCGTTCGCGTATTTCGTCCGGCGGCGATCAATCGGTCCCGTTCGCTTTGTCGTCGCCACCGAAGACCGGAAGTGGTCGTCGGCGAACCTTCCGGAACCTTCGTCGTCCAGGCGCTTCACGGTCGCGTACAGCGTCAACAGTTCCGCAGGCGTCGACATGGCGATCCTTTCCAGGTGCGACGGGGTCGTCATGTCGACGGGGAGCTTCGGCTGGTGGGCAGCGTGGCTGGCCAACCGGACGACGGTCTACTACAAAGACTGGCCGAGAAACGGAACACGGTTCGACGCCGAAATGAACAGAACCAATTACTTTCCTCCTCACTGGATTCCGCTCTGAGACTGCTACAAGTTGTCGGAAATTTCATTGGCGTTTTCACTACTACTACTACTACTACTACTACTACTACTACTACTACTACTACTACTAATACTACTACTAATACTACTAATACTACCACTACTACTACTACTACTACTACTACTACTACTACTACTACTACCACTACTACTACTACTACTACTACTAATACTACTACTACTACCACTACTTTTCGCGCCGATGATTACGTCATAGCTTTTACGTCGACTAATATTTTCTACAAGTATTTAAAATATGATAGAAAACATTCATTAGAATATTATCTCAGAACTTACATGCAAATCCAGATAAAGTAAGTGGTCCTATCACCCCCATCCCCGGGGGTTTTAAGATGAGTTTGTTATATTTTGTAACAGGGAGAAAATGCTAAGCACCAGAAGGAGACTATAGGCCTATATCACTATTAGAATCTTAGAGGGTGATAAAACGATCCGTTAAATGACCAAACAAAATCGCAGATCTGGCACAACTAGATAAAAAGGAAGAAATTTGTCTAGAATACTTTAATTTCATATTCAAACTGCAATACATATGAGACTAATAATATATGTCAGTCCATAGGAATTCAAAGGGTTGTGCATAATTCACCACGACATATACTCAAATTCATGGGCGTCAATCCATAGGGGGGCCGGGTCCCCAATAATTAGCACTCGTTGGGCCCCCAATATTTAAATATTTTGATCTGCCAGTTAACACATTTTCCAGTCTTCAATAGCCTACACGTTCTTCCTGAAATGTCTATTTGTGAAAATCCACATTTTCGGGTCAGAGATGGCGATCAACAGGGGTCCGATCCCCTCTCCATCTCGATTTATAGTGGGTTCAGCATATGTCGCATGCATAGGACTATGTTTTAACAGGAGTGATCAACATCAATTGTTAGTAGTTCAGAACTGTGAATTTTGCCTTTATAAACACTAAATGGCTTCATTGAAAGTAATTTACGCCCCCCCTATTGAACAAAACCAAAAGTTAAAAAACATTATGGTTGAGTTTATATCACTTCCTGATATAACATCAACAAGTCAGGAGTGACCAACATCAGCTTTACATGTACCTAACTGTGGAGGTTTGCCCCCCCCAATATTCCAAGTAGATGGGCGCCTTTGCACAAAATGAAATAAGAACTGAGACTGAGAGCAGACAACTCACACAAACTGCTTTGATTTTCACTTTTTACAAATATTCCAAATCTGAATGACACATTAATTTAAAACGCATTGTAAAATAATAAATTACTGAATTAGACCCAAGTGTATATATTATATATACACACTTATATTAAATGTATATACTATTAGATATTATATTAAGTGTATATACAGTATATATACACACACACATGACTTATGGACTGTGTACAAGCATTAAAATACATACCCTAAAACTCTTTTAATCATCAAATATACCGCTTTAAATCGATCACACTGTTAACCTAAAGCCATTTGCAAGCAAATGTATTTATTCAATTTATATAGCGCTTTGCCTGCAGTGAACTGGTCATCACACTAAAATGAGACTACATTGATCCCTCTAGACAAATGAATGTCCGAGATGCACGACCACTGTTTCCTAGGATCAAACTGTAAAATGGTGCTACAAAATGTTTTTATTGGTTAGAATAGACGATGGCTAATCTAAGGCTGCCAAGAATCTGTTGAGGCACTCAGGCACGTATGCTCAATGATGCAAATACTTTGAAGGCATTTAAGAATGAAGCTCAGAATTTCAATCGGAAACAACCAAAGATCACTCTTACATGTCTATTGACTGTCATGCAACGCGACAACTCTTTGCGACGACTAGACTGTTCATCCTGGGAAACAAATGCAAATTCTGCAATTAACAAGATTTCTTTCTCAGAGTGATTCAAAAGTGATTTCAAAGCATTTCTATGGTATTACAAATACCAACAGCAAACTTTAATTATATCATCTAACAATAATATTTCAACAACTATGCATAAATGGAACATATATGTATATATAACTCTAATGAATTCAATTAAATTGCTGCAAAAAATACTTCGGTGACCAAATGCTTTTAATGACAGATGGCCGTTGTTGTACGATGCAAATAGCAGTTTTTTTCATAATTAGAGTACAGATTCAAAATGTCGATGTAAAAATGAACAGTGCAGAAAAATGACAAGATTGTATACTTCACAAAAACCTATGTGCAGTTAAGTCTGCCTTAACAATTTCAACACAAATAAAACTACTCAAAACTGCAATAACATGGATGGAACATTGGTCAAAGACACACACACCACACACACACACACACACACTGAAATATAGTAATCTGCATAGCATATAAATAGGATCGTAAAATTTGCATAAGTGTAAATATAGCTTTTTATCCCACTGTGTTCATAAGACTAGTACAGGTATACAACATAGTCCAAATAAGTACAACTCCCTGACTCTCCTTTTAAGCAACAATCAACACAGCGCCTAAGAATAAGCAGCTACTGCTGCGCTGCTTTCCAAGGCGCTATATAATTCCATGAGATTTTTTTACTTACTTGCTTGCTTACTTACTTACATAGACTGTTAACAATTTTCCGATGCTAGGCGCGTCACTTTCTTTTACCACAGAACACATTCGTCCCAGTTTCCATGTATCCTCGAGCAATTACAAGATTCCAGAATGCAGATCAAATCGGAAATTTACAACAAAGACATTATTGCTAGAAATGTTTATGCTAACATTGGAGAAATCAAGTCGGTAACAAAAATACAGTCAACAATTATTTAATTCATCTAATTAATTATTGCTGAAGCTGATGATAACAGACGACATAAACCAAATTCAAATACACATTACAGGCTCCACACTTGCATTTTAAGCAATACCACGGAGATGACAAAGATATTCACTTCTGAAAAAGCCTACATAGAATTTAGAAGAGGTGTACAAATTTACACTATCCAATGACTTCAAACATCCGGTCTGATTTCCAGTAGAATGAAGCTTATCGTGAATTGTACAATGAGTGGCGGCTGCCAGTTGCCTTTACATTAACATAGAGCCAACAACAGTACATGGACCAATGAAATGCTTATTCCGAAGAACAAGATGAATCATTTTTGCAGAAATGAACTAAAAATGATTCTGTGATGTCATCGTGGCGGATTCAATGTACGCCTGGACTTGTCTCGATCTCGGTAAATTCAGAATACGGTTTTCCTCTTCTCAGTCAGCCGAAGGGAATCTAGAGAGAGACTTGGAGAGGATCTGCAGCGAGATTTTTGCGTCGCCCTCAGGAAGCGAGCGACGACGACGCAACGCTCTGGCGCGTTTCTTCCGCCTGCGTCCGAATCTCGGAATCTTCTTCCGGGACGGAACTGAGACGCTCGGACGTGGAATCGGGCGGGAGTCGAACGCCCCGAAAAGGATTCTCGGTCCATCGAAGCTCGTTTTCGTCTCCGTCTCGCATGAAACGAATGCAACGTTTCTTTCGCCTGAAAGATAATGAAATAATTAGACATCGAACCAAATAACTCATATAATTTCCATGGATTTTACTCCTTTACTGGCTAGTTATCTGTAACGTAATGTAAAATGTATTCATATGTGCGTCGCAGCCGGTAAAGGGGTTAAATTAAGGAAGAACAGTTGAAGAAATGAACCAATTTGGACCTCAAAAGTTAACAAATAAATTTTGTAGAGATCTCATTAATTTAAATGCATAATGTCTGTAAATGCTCAGTGATGTTAGGAATAAAGAAGTCAAGGATCTCTTCACTCATATGAGAAAAAATTTCAACCAAAGATCTCGTAATGCAGTCAATTTAACCCCTTAACTGGGCAACTATTTGTAACTCAATGTAAAATGGACGAGCTTTACTCGGGGCGCCCAGTTAAGCGGTTAAGAGCCAACGCTCTTGTATAGCTGCACCGAAAACAAAGTGTTAAAGCTTGCATTGTCCTATTACCAATATAGGCCTAAGTCTATCATGGCAGACAGAAGATGTTTCACAAAGCAAAGCACAACATGTTAAAAGTACCGGTATAGCAAAACTACTCTTTGCAGAAATCTCTGGTATTGATTAAGATATCATTGAGTTTTTTGGATGGACTTAGAACACCATCAATTTATACCCTTAGCATATTAGATAGAATTGGTGTACTGTACAGTATAAAGGTTCATTAATAATAATAGCAATAAAAATATTGTTATTTATATTATTAATATTATTACAGTAGAACTTTTTACAACGTACTTAGCAGGCCTGCAAATTATAGTACGTAACATCCGAGGTACTTTATATCGAATACCATCCAGTACAGTAGCGCATTACGTGAAACTGTACACTGGACAACGTTATAATCGTGTATATACGCTATAACAGAGTACACTATGATTATAACAATGTTCTACTGTAAATGAATAGTGAAATAAACAGTATAACATAGAGAGAATAATGGTATAAAATTCTATGAATGGCAAAAACGTTACCGACAAGGCTTGCACCACTGACTTTGCCTGTCGAGACCAAAGCGCGCCCTGCACTTTTTTGCATTCAGACATTCTGCAAGGCAATAAACATTTTCGCTCTTAAGGTCATCGCTAGGCCTCATATAGGGGTATCCGGTGTTTACCAACAAGGTCCGGTTGCTCCGCCCACTGGTGGGCAGAAACCATAGAAACCATTGTTGTCTATTAATAGATGCCAATGGCAGAAGCAGATTTCTTGCTGGTGGGCATAGATCAGTGACCATAGAGATTGTTCTGGATACTCCTATTCAGAATAACTGCACAGCATTGCCATTTGAGATAGCACTTGCACTGCAGTTTTCAGTGCTACTTTGACAACTCTACTGCTTAGAACGTGCTACGATTGTGCTACCAACACTCTGTTCAAATGCCATAGACAGCCTACTGATGGCCGCCTCAAATACGTCGTAAGGATTTACAGCTGTAATGGTTTACGGCTTTTATCAAAACGCACGAAACGCAATTTGCCTCGACCGTCATCGGCGTCGGTCGACTTTTCTTCGTGATGCATCTGAGTCCTTCTGCGTTTCTTCTGCGAGTGGATGGCGTAGTTGTCCCGTGCGCTCCACGTGGGATACAGCTGGCGATGGTGCTCCTTTTCCTTCCGAGCCATCTCGTAATACTTGGCCTGCTCTTTTCTGTCCAAGGCATGCCACTAACATTACACGCAGATTAGCTCAGCTCAACACACACACACACACACACACAAATTTCTAATAATACAGGGTGGTGCAAAAAAACCGGACTATATTAAATGCAAACCTAAATGTGACTAGTCCTGTTTTTTTGCACCACCCTGTACTTACTGCGTCATGATTATGATATTCTCGTGAGTGCCATAAAGAGTGCAAATGACTACCGTTAAATATGGTTATGATGTTACAACTTGTAGTCATAAATAGCATAACATTTTTAAAAGTAAAAAGATAGAACTGACAAAAATCCACAGAAGCTTTGTCCTGTTTTAGCAATGGATTCAACTTCAGCAGATCAGATAACAGCAAAAATCAGAATGCTCAATAGAAAGCTGTGTCAAGAACCCTACTGCTATTCCACCACCCCTAAATTTTGCCTCCTATGAGATTCGACCCCCCCCCAACCTTTAGATTTCACCCCATCAACTTCTCCAGAGTGCCATGCAGTCATGCAAGGCAAATGCTAAATAAGACATCAACAGATTTAAACACAGATGCAAGAAAAGTTAATAGTAGACGAGAGAATTTCCTGATGCACTAGCATATAATTAATTCAATCGATAAGTGAGAAGGGGGGCGAAAGATAAGTGAGAAGGGGGGGGGTGGAAGATGGCAGAGTGGGTTACGCGCTGGAGCATCAGGCTGACGGAGCGGGTTCAAGCCCCGTTAGTGCCCCTAGTTAGTGGCTTTCACACAGGCAGTAATGCCTTCTAAGCCACTTTAAATCATGTTGCTAAGTAAGTAAGTAAGTTGTCCTAAGTACCCTCCGGCCGAGAATCTGATTGATGGCTGCCGATTCCTTGAGCGTGCACTCGTCGATGACCTTCTTCCGCATATCTTTCATGAAGATCATGAAGGCGTTCAGCGGCTTCTTGATGTGCGGCACTTTCGTTGCAGAATGAAACGGGTTCCCGGAAACCGACGGTAGTACACTTTGCTGTCTGGTCAGACGGGACTGATGGGAATGACGAGACAAAAATACCCTGCAATAAGTTTACTACGTATTGTAATATATGTCTGTCGCGCACGGGTTAATTTTCTGCCCTTGCCTCGTAAGTTAATACACAACTCTGTTAAATTCCAAGATAATATTGTCAAAGTTATGCCTATATTATTACCACTGCATTTAGTTATAACTAGCACACGTGAAAAGACGATAAATATATCCAAGACACCATCAAAAATAACTGCAACTGGAATTTCATTGACTGAATTTAGCAATCAACATACATGTATAATTTTTAATTTTCGAGGTAACTCAGAGAAGGACCTAAGGTTTTGTTACAAATTTATCTCCTGCTGCTTAAATTCACCAATTGGACTGTCTCTAGCATAGTAACGTACCGAGAGGGACCAGAGGGGGGGCGAAGTGGTGGCCCCAGACACCCACCATCCATTGGGGGCACCAAAATTTACTTGACACCTTTTTTGCTCTTCAAACATCTTTTATCAACTTGGTCTTGGGAGCCCACCGCTCTCTGCACGTCACTCTTCTAACATATCAAACAATTCTCAAAACTTGTGTTTGATATTATGGATTATTTATGGATAATTCTGCACTTTTATTATACAAACAGTGGTTCTCATACAGGGCTTAGCCTACTGAATAACTTTAAACCTTATTATTATTATTATTATTATTATTATTATTATTATTATTATTATTATTATTATTATTATTAGAATGAACTATAGAGGGTGATACAATTTTGAAATGCCAATTTCATGCATGATCAATACAAATTGTGTATGCTTATTATGCAATAGGTATTGGGCAATGTTGAGTGGAATTGTTGTTGTTGTTATTATTATTATTATTATTATTATTATTATTATTATTATTATTATTATTATTACTACTACTACTACTACTATTACTATTATTATTACAGTTAAATTATTATTATTATTATTATTATTATTATTATTATTATTACTGTTACTATTATAAAGCACATTTTCAGAAATCCAACGAACCTTCGATGGTTCGAAAAGCTGCGGACGTCCAGCGAGTGCCGGGGCTCACAGGCAGCCTGGACAGCCGCCGTAAGCGACATTCCCGAGTAGGATGAGATTCTTGCCGAAAGCGGTGGCAACGGCAGTGAAGCCGCCGGTGGAGCCGCCGGACTTATCATGGGTCCAATCTCTGGGAGCTGACAGGCCGGATACGGGCAGGGCAGCGACATCGTAGAACCGCCCCTGTTAACGGGAGAAATGTTTTCTATTACTGATAAGGCATCTTGAGTAACAGTTGCTTAATTATTGGTTTTGCCACACATCACTACTAGTTGGCTATATAGTCTGCTTTTGGAGGACATGACACCAATTTCAACGAATCATATACGGGTAACTTTTTGTCAAAGCTAAAGTAGGTAAGTAAGATATAGCGCTTTGGAAAGTAGTACAGTAGTAGCTGCTTATTCTTATGCACTTAATCTTTCTTGAAATATCCATAGACAAGGTGGATTGTAGGTCGGGCAAAGGTCAGTGTATCCATGAGGTGGCGGGTAAGCAGATTATTGCCATGCGGCCGATAAATTTATCTCACAAAGTCACAATAATGGCCTATAATTAACTAAACAGGTTTTTTTTAAATAGAGAAATCTGTAGCTTAGATCTACGAGAACAAAACAGGAATGAACCACAATGAAGATGACTGCACTGTATGAAGAGCAGACATTGGATCATAAAAAGCAACAATGGATCATGCGGATCATAAATTGCAATGATCAGCATCTACCAGAGAACGATCTTCATAAAATAACTATTTTCATAAAGCTAGATCAAATCCAACTGCAAAAATGACTTAATACAACTCTGCTTGAATCAAATACTGATCTTTTATACAAATAAATCAAACACACCTAAGAAGCACAGGGTTGGAGTTGCTGGGGGTTGAAAGCTAACTTTGCAACCCTCCCAAAAATTGCATATCTGGTACGTGCAATTTCTGGCATGCATTGAATTTCAGTACGGGTAAGTCCTCAAGCCCCCCCCCCACCCCCAGCTCAAATTTCACAACCCCAACACTGAAGAAGCAGTTCTCTTACTAAGAACATCAGCACCAGCATTTATTTACCAGCCGATTGAATTTGGAAGTTCGCTGTGGCAAAACGAATGTGGAAACTGGCGGTAGGGAGACGGAATGCCGTAGACTGGTGGCGTCTGCGCCCGACTTCGAAGTCGTCCGCAGAAGTTCGGATTCGGCGCGACCCTCGGAGTGGGAGAAACCAGGCCGTACATGGACGCCTGATGAGAGGCAAAACCTGGAAGAAAACGTTCAGCGAGATGCATCTTCTCACTCAGATGGGGGTCAATTCCAATCGCGGTTTTAAAGAGAAACAAACAGTCAACGAGTTAAGTTCTCACTAAACTAGAGGACACAAAATCACTGATTATTGAAACATGGACATTATCATCGATTGTATCATTATAATCAACGGTTTCCTTTCATCTGTTTTCATGATCATGACCATGATCAATCATCACCACCACCACCACCACCACCACACAGTGGCGTAGCCAGGATTTTCCGAAAGGGGGGTCATGGTTCCCGTGATTCCCAACTTTGGACAATTCTGACAAGCAAAAAAAGGTCATCGAGTATTAGCTTGTTTCATTAAGTGAATTATATTAAGTATACGAGCACGTACAACTACATTGATACGCAATAAAAAATTTTTGGGTCGAACAGTCGAGGGGGAGGGTTTAACCCTCATACCCTCCCCCCGCCCCTTGGCTACGCCACTGCCACACCATCAAGCAAATGGTTTTGCACAAGACACTGGATTCTAACTTCTGTGGGAGCCGAGGTGCCATGGTACAGGCAGACGAATATGCGCCGGAGGAGGAGGAGGAACGGAAGCTGGAAAGAGGTTGCTGTTGTACAAGTAAAATGGAAATCCTCCTGCGGTTAACGCGAGTCCTCTCTAAAAGACAAGAGAAAGTTAAATCTAACAATATTTTTACAGTTGTGTCACAAAATAATGGCCAAGATTTCCTACGCATTGATTAAAGTTTGTAAAATAAAAGTTTCAAATTATTCTTCAAGTCACAGTTGAGACGTCTGATGTTAAGGGAACAGTTTAAAGAATTATTGTTTTTTTACTTTTCACATAATAATAACAATAATAACAATAATAATAATAAACTTGAAACATGATACTGCTAAGGCATCTTCAAAATAATAATGTTTAGATAAGTTCAAAAATTCCTTTGTCTTCCACTGATGTTTATCTTATCAAAACAGACAAGATAAATCGTTCCTGTCTCTGCTATCAAAACTGAGCTGGTCTCACAGTTTTGACAGATTTATGGATGTTTGGAAATGTTAAATAATCTCTGTTCTAGTACCGGTATCTCTCAGTCGGATCATCATCATCATCATCATCATCATCATCATCATTCGTTCCACAGTGCCGTCCGTGAGAGACTGAACTCTCCACAAAAACTATACTGGAAAAGAAGCAGCTGAGATGATCTCTGACGCACGCTCCAACGGCCACACCAACAGCCTCACTTGGCTTATCTCCCAACACTTGAGCTGATGCGCCACCTCTATCCTCCTCCTCCTCCTCCTCCTCCCCCCTCTTCGCGGAAGTTGACAGGTGGTTGCCAATGTTTGCGTGCCTTATCGTGTTCCTGTGTCCGACAACCTCATTTGTTTCTTGTAAATCGCACACAGTTTTCTGCCAGGCCTACAGTAACTTCACGCTAACACATTCACTTGCTTTCATTGGTTTACTGTCGACTACTGCATCAACAATACGCTCCACGAGAATTTTAATTTAAAAAACTTGGGTAATTGGGTAAAAATTCGCTGTTTAGACAGCTAAACTTTATGGACCAAAATTTCATCATTGGATAAAGTTGACAGTGAAAATGTCAGGACACCAGTAAACTGTCAACCGAGAAATAGGCCAAGGCTAATGTCACTGAAGATCCTGCATCAGAGCCTAAATTTGGTGAACATTTTTCTTAAACGTACAGCCTGCAACTTTGGACAGTAAACAGACATGAGAATCAGACAATTCAATTAGAAAACAAAGAGATTCAACTCTCACTGACCATGCATGAAATGTACCGGTATTATTATTATTATTATTATTATTATTATTATTATTATTATTATTATTATTATTATTATTATTATTATTATTATTATTATTATTATTATTATTATTATTATTATTATTATTATTATTAAACTGACAATTTCTTGTGCATCATTATTATTACCAAAATGTCAGGAGCAAGGGCACATTACAGAGTTCAATAAAATAAAATAAAATAATAGTTATCGAAACAAAAAAAAACAAAAATGAATGGAAATCAATCTAAGGCAGAAGAGAATAAGATTTTCTAAACAAATAAGTCTTTCTTTAGATTTTTCTCAAAGGATGTCAGAGAACAGGATGATTTCACAATTATCAGTAGATTGTTCCATGTCTTTGGTATGATTAGGCACTGTTCATCTAAAATTTTAGACCCAAGTTACAGCTTCAGTTTTGTATATTTCAAGTGCTTATTATTATTATTGCAATAAACTAGTTAAATTACAAATTTGCCAGTCTAGTTAAAAGGTTAACAATTATTAAAAAACAAAATAAATTGAAATTCTAAATTTAGATTTTAAATATTTTCAAAACTATCAGATCCATCCAGTACTCTCAGTTACTGACAAGTCTGCTCAACAGTCTGATCCATAAAAGATTTCACAGTTACTAAATATTAGTAGGTAGTTTCAAATTTTTTGGTATTGCCTTACTAAGCAGTATGCTTTCTTAACCCCTTAACTGGATCCCCCGAGTCACGCTCGTCCATTTTACATTCAGTTACAAATAGTTGCCCAGTTAAAGGGTTAATACCAGTAGTCCATGCAGCTGCATAAAAGCCACTTGTATAGACTCTTTGAAAGCTGCTAAGGACACTGAGGCCAAGGTTTGGACAATAGACCGGAAAACATTCTCCCTACAATAATATCTTCCTATTCAATGCCGTACGCCAATGAAGACGCAAGTTGTGATGAGTTTCCAAAAGTTACAAGTATTTACGACAAGCAGGAAAAACCGAAAAGGCTAAGAAAAAGCCAGCTGAAAAGCTTGCAAAGAAGATGGCAGCACATTACAGATAAAGAGACTAAGAAATTGCCGGATAAAAAGGAGTGCAAAACTAGAGGCAGATATCAGGCAGGGAAGAGAGATGAGGGTGGGGCATGCCAGAAGTGCAGAGCTGTTAATAGGTCTGTCTGGACGAAGAAGACATCTCGACTCTCCCACCCTCTGGAAATTTCATCGCTAATAATTACATTCACTCAACCATGTTTCCAGAGACTCCCTCTTCCTCTGTCCACAGTTATCCTGGAAACGTTCATCTGTCAGATTAGCTTCCACAAATGATGCATCGCTGTTGCACTCTCTTCTGCAGCTTTGAAACAAAAAATAATCTTTGCTCACAAAAATTTCCACAAATTCGATCAATTGGAATTCTTTTTTTTATAAAAAAAAAACTTGTTCATTTCCTCACAATGAGTCCCCAAGCCTTCGAAGCAGTTTCAACTTTTACAGCAACGAAACTGCTTAGAGTCTTGATTAACCTCTGGACAAAAAGAGCGTCTGATTTGACAAAAAAAATCGAAATTCTGGGCTGCCTGCGGGTGATTTGGACACCTAACACCCAACATTTAAAGGAGTAACCCTCAAACAGTAGGAGGCCTGGCCCGTAACTTCTTGGTAAACAGAATAACGGACTCTCCACTACTAAGTTATTAGCAGTGCTTATTTTCCAGGGGAAAAGGTCTGGGAACACATTTTCGGGGCTGTTGAGAGAGATTCCTATGGGCCTCTAGAAAGTTTCAAAATTTTACAATTATCTTTAGAGAATTTTAATGGTGGTGGTGATGATGGTTTTTGGGGCTCATCAAGTGTCAAAAAAATGGCGATGACCTTTTTTGCTTGTCAAGTGCGATTAAGTGCAACTGAAGTGCACTATTGCATCACATCACATCAATGTATAAGAGGAAAAAGGCATGGGAATGCTGATCCCATCTTTATGATATTATTATCGTCTAAATGATCAATGAACCCAATCACAAGTTATTCCGGCAGGTGTCAGCTCCTGTATGGCATCGATAAACTCAACTAGAAGACTTCTATTACCCCTACAGCAAAGTACAACATTCCCTCAAAATCACCTAAGGGGCTGTCCATTAATTACGTCAACAATTTTTGGGAAACTTTTGACCCCTCTCCTTTTGTCAACAACTGTCAAACTTTCAGTGACCCACCTATAATTATGTCAAAAACTTTTGACCCGCCCCCCCCCTAAGATCAGTGACGGGTCCTCTAAAAAGTTTAGAAGGCTATTATTTTTTGCGGTGACAAGACCTTTTTTCCACATTTCTGCTCAACAAGTGTCAAAATGTGGTGGTGATGACCTTTGTTGCTAGTCAGGCTTTTTTCCATTGCAATAAATAGTACTCCATGAAATATCCTATTTTTTGATTATAATTGTAAAAAAAATGAAACTGTTGATGTCAACTTCTCTTGACCCCCACACACCCCCTCCCCCCTCCCCTCTGACAACAACTGTCAAACTTTTCAAACCCCTCCGTCCATTTTGCTGACGTAATTAATGGACAGCCCCTAACCATGGACAGAGAGTCTGTTCGACCCCATTTGCCGCATGTTCCAGTTATTTTGGTATCTAGAAGCATATCGACATCCGATTGTGTTGCGGGAGTCCTGCGTTCTGCGGGGCGGCCGCAGGTGCAAGCACGGTTACTGTCTTCATTGTTTTGTTGTTATACTGGGATAAAAGATATAACCAGGTAAAAGATGTAATTTATCTCAATCATTACCGTTTTCTTCCAGCCACCATTGCCCACAATACAACAGTCATGCGGAATACGGTATATACGCTGCACAGAATAGACTCTAAACACTGCATAACTCGAGCCACGGGATCTGTTTTCGTAACACGATATACATTTTGAATGTAAGCATAAACACCGAGCATCCACACACTGCTGTCGTTGGACTCGCGATGATGAACATGAACCTCTTTTAGGAGGGAATCGGAGATACCAAGAAAACCGTGCAGTTTCATATTTTAAACAGCGCAGCAGGAAAAAAGTGAAGCAGAAAATCTTCAGCGAAAGCACTAACATATTATAAACCCGGCACATATAAATAATATTATATACAACATATCCCAGTTGGTTTTACATAGTTAAAATATGATATTCTCCAGCCTACAGAATGCCTATTTTGCAACAGGAATACAACTTCAGTTTGTGGTTCCATTTTCAAACTACCACTTATCTTCTTTGATCATTTACACTCAAAGTGTAAAAGTAAATTTAATTTTAAACATAATAAGAATAATGCTAAAAATTATTATAGCTGCTTTTTAGTCATTATGTACTTTTATAGTCCTGTTTTAATGCAGAAAGTAGGCCCTATATTATACTGTTGAACTATTATTATTATTATTATTATTATTATTATTATTATTATTATTATTATTATTATTATTATTATTATTTCAGACAATTTATATAGCCCTATAACAAGGCATAAGCCTAAATCAAGAGTGCTTCACAACATAAGGTTAGCAGTCAAACGACGCATTAAACAAGTGTGTCTTCAGATTCTTAACGAACTGTTTGTCGGTTGTCGAGTTAGTGGCTTTTTGTCGCAAATGATTAGTGGCTTTTTGTGAAATATCATATGTAGGAAGAATTGACTGGAAAACATCTTAAACAAATTTTGGTACCGTAATTTAATATAGGCAAGTACCGTAATTCCGTATGCTGCTGTTACCATAGAACTCAGCAATACTACAAATGATGAGTGAAATCGTGCATAAAAAGCAAATTCACACGTGGGATTTACTGTAATCTTGAAAATGTAGTTGTAGGCAAGTGACAGTGGGGTTAACTCTGGATTGAGGTTAATAATCATTGAAGCCTGGACATTCTGCAGTAATCATCTTGACATTGTACTCCACGTTTGCGATTTTTGGGAGGGTTGCATTTGCCAAGAGCATTAGTGGAAGTTCATTATTTCCGCAGTAGAGATCATAATGGTAATGTAATTAACAAGCGCCTCTTCTGAAAAATCACTCAGAAGGCAACTACCAAATTACTGTATATTGACAAAGAGATAAGTTTTAAGTCGTTTCAAAAGAAATGACATCTTGACCTGATTTGTGGATGTTATTTGATGTTGGTGGGGAGAGTAAAAAAATCGATCCAAAGTCCTGTGCAGAAGAGCTAACATGGTTGACAGTCCCCAAATTTAACAGAGTTTAAAAATTATTTTGAAGGTGTCATTTAAACCACCGGAAGTCAACTCTTTCATTGGCACCCGGAAGTAAAAATTATGCTTCCAGAATCGCACCAATTTACTTTTTCATGCATCTTTCCATAACATCAAATTAATGAAAACTAAGTCTACAAAGAAATGGATGCTCTGACTGGTAAAATATTTCCGTGCACTGCATGAGATGTAATAATTTTTAAACACTTTGGCAGCTGGTGTGATATAGTATTGTACTACCAGTGTTGGAGTTGTGAAATTTGAGCTGTGGGGTTGACTAAAATTCAATGAATGAAAATCTGCATGTACCCAAATTTTGGGAAGTTATCCGGGAGAGGGAGACCCTGCTGGGGGCAGCTGGCAGAATGAGTGAATGAAGAATAAATTCAAGCCTGAGAATCACACGAAATTCCATAACATCACGTGACCAAAGCCCTCACTTTTTACGCTCAATCTGCACACTTTCTCTTGCATAAAATCTACAAAATGAATGACACCATAGCTAGTGTCTAAAAGACACCCACTGTGAAAGACTGTGCAGTAATGCAAACACTTCGTCCAAAAAGTACACAAAACATCTCCACATGTCAACGAAATAGACAAGCCAAAATGCCAGAGGGTATATAACAGTTCTCATCGAATTGGCAATTTAAGTAATGCCTAGCTCCCTCCAAACAGACCACCCATAGTACGGTAACTGAATGCAGCTATACAGAAGGGAATGATTACCGTCAAGTCTATCGTATTCAGTCACTTAAGGAAATTATTGATGCGGCGGCCACTAAAAAAATTAACCCAAAACTTTGGTCGATTCTTATGACCAGAACCCTGACAGCTGAAACCATTAAAATTTTAAAAAATGGTGCCTAAACACCTTAAGAAGACTTGCTACAATTAAGAAAAGAAGCATCAATTGAAGTCAACTTTCTCATACAAACACATGTAGTAAAGGCCTGCACTTATCCGATTTTCAAATGACTCTACACTTTGGATAGCGCATCGCCAACAGGCATAAAGTGCGTGCACATTTTAGCATAGATCACACAGAACTGTCGGGAATGCGAAATCATTAGCTGGTTATGGCCGCCATTGAACCAAACTGCTCAATGGCAACTTACAGTTTCAAATTTCAAATAATATTTTATTCCAGCATGGGTTTGCATTGTAATAAAAACAATAGTATATATTCACATTAAATACACTGTACTAAATTCTAAACAACAATATGATGGTCTAAATTGATCCGTCATGATCAAACTTACTGGTCATGCCTTGCAGTTTCTGATAAAATGCTCCAAAAAATTGATGGATATAGCACATTGAGGCTGCTCAACCTCATGGCTAAAATACCTGTAGCTTGAACAGAGCATAGTGCAGAGCAGGCACGTGGGGCCTGCAAAGCCTGCGGCCGCAGGGGGCCCCACCGGTGGAAGGGACCCCACCGGCCTCGGATATTTAAGAGTTTTCATATGGATGACCTTTTTTTGCTTGTCAAGACATTTCAAAAACGTTGCGCTCTCAAAAAATGCAGGGGCCCCGAAAGTCACGTGCCGGCTCTGGTAGAGGGTGCTAACCCTCTGAACCCATATAACTCAAAGATTTAGTCGTTCCTTCCAAGAAATCAAAAGTTATAGGCCTAAACAATTAGAGGTCCATAGGCAAAACTACATAGAAAAATGCCATTGTCATAGGCAGTGGCGGCTCCACCGGGGGGCCAGGGGGGCCCGTGCCCACCCCTATTGAGAGCCTGGCCCCCCCAGTGGCCCCCCAGTTGGGACCCTATACTTAATGCTACATACATTAAACAACAAATGGTTGGCCCCAATAGCAATCAATTTCTGCCTACTTCATTAGAGGCTGCTAGCCCTCTGGACCATATAACACAAAGATTTAGTCGCTCCTTTCAAGAAATCAAAAGTTACAGGCCTAAACAACTAGTGGTCCATAGGCAAAACGACATAGAAAAAATGCCATTGTCATAAGAAATTAAGAAATATATTTTAACAGCAATCAATTTCTGCCTATTTCAATAGTGGGTGCTAGCACTCTATACCATATAACTCAAAGATTTAGTCTCTCCTTCCAAGAAATCAAAAGTTATAGGCCTAAACAACTAGTGGTCCATAGGCAAAACTACATAGAAAAAATACCATTGTCATAAGCAATTAAGAAATATATTTTAATAGCAATCAATTTCTGCTAATTTCAGTAGAGGGTGCTAGCCCTCTGGACCACATATCTCAAAGATTTAGTCGCTCCTTCCAAGAAATGAAAAGTTATAGGCCCAACCAACTAGAGGTCCATAGGCAAAACCACATAGAAAAAATACCATTGTCATAAGAAATTAAGAAATATATTTTAATAGCAATCAATTTCTGCTAATTTCAGTAGAGGGTGCTAGCCCTCTGGACCATATAAAACAAAGATTTAGTCTCTCCTTCCAAGAAATCAAAAGTTATAGGCCTAGACAACTAAAGGTCCATAGGCAAAACTACATAGAAAAAATGCCATTGTCGTAAGAAATATATTTTAATGCTATAAATAACAATCAATTTCTGCCTACTTCAGTAGAGGGCAAAGCCGGCGCATAGGGCCTGAAAAGACTGCGGCCGCAGGGGGCCCGGCAGGCCGCAAGGGCCCCGCCGGCCTCGGATATTTAAGAGTTTTCATACGGATGACCCTTTTTTTGCTCGTCAGGCCATTTGAAGAGGCAAAAATATATACGGATGTCCTTTTTTTGCTCGTCAAGACATTTCAAAAACGTTGCGCTCGCAAAAATTGCAGGGGGCTCCCAAAAGTCACGCGCCGGCTCTGGAATAGTGCAAGAACCTATATAGTTTTTACCTCAGAAAATTCATCTAAAAAAATTATATGCACATTTTTCTCGAGCCACAATTGTATAGCAATGCAATTTTAGATGGAAGGACAAGATTTTGTTATATTTTTACCCATTATACAAATCTGATAAATGTGTGCTCCAGCTGAAGTTACGAAACATTTTGTAAAGGAAAAAATCGAGAGTCTTGACAGCAATACACAAAAACTCTTGGAGAAAAATGGTTGTCATCCAAATTTCGAAGCAAAATTTATGGCACAAATATCGTAGTGCATGCATCAGGGTTTCTTCTAAAAACTGTGCCACACGTAGTTTTTGACAAAAGTTACTTAATTAAGTGCCCGAGTTCATTTAAAATTATTTTTACCAAGCCAACTGCACGTACTGTCTGTACTCTGTTATGTCACCATTTCTTTACAATGGACATGGTTATAAGTTTTTGGTTCTTTTTAACAATCATTCTCCAGTTTCGATTTGCCACAGTTTTTTCAACCCTTGAAGAGGTCCTGCTGAAATTACCACACTACCAAGATTATCCTATGAAGGTGCATTTGACCTGATTGTTCCTTCCCTTCACTTCCCTCAAATCCCCCCTCCATCCTCCCCCCACCCCCACCCCACCATTTCTCTTCTCCTAGCCAAATTCTATGGCCAAATTCTATTCGGAAAAAGAAATTTGGAGTGGCAAAGGGCGGGGTTAGAAGAGACGGCTGAAAGATTTGCAACCCTATTAACTAGGGCTTGTTGTTTGCTTTTCATAAACAGTCCACCGATTGTATAACTATAGACTGTCCACACATGGAGCATCTTTGGTAGGTCCACAAAAGTCTGTAAGATTTATGGTGCCTTAGACGGGCCAGCTTGCCAGCGGTCCCACGGGATGGTAGGCAGGCAGGCAAGACAAACTGAGGGTCGATGGATCCATCCCCTCACACCCTACCCAAGCCAAAGTTCGCCCCTATGCAGCTACATATATTAATCAACTCCGGATCAACAGCAATACTGCTTTTTCTCAGTCTCTGCCTAGACCCCACAGACAAGGACTGCAAGATGTTGAAAATTAACCCCTTTACGGGGAACCCCGGATATATCCGTCCATTTTACATTGAGTTACAGTTAAATACACGGTTAAGGGTTAACTTAACCCTTTAACTAAATCTTAACTAGATGCCTGGACGAAGAAAATGAGTACAGAATGCACATAGGATCTAAAACAAGATGGCCTTTCTTCACAGCAGCAGAGTTCCTAGTCGTCCATATTCCTGATTTTTCATTGCAAAGGTCAAAATTTCCAACATTCTTTATATTTTTGCTCATCGTCTTTTCCTTACTTGATTTCTGCAGTATATTTTCAGTTTTGCAATTCGTGACTTGGCGAAATTGGCTTCATCACCAAAGCGTGCTTTTCATCGCTGCACATTAGAAATAATAAGCCAGAAGAGCTAATCGGCTTCTACAGAACTGTATTATGACTTCACTGGAGCCTCATAATTTTCATGACATCACATCAAATCTGTTAATTTTCCTTTGATAAACAATAAAATGAGAAACAGCAACTAGTATGCATTGTTAGAATATGCAGTTTCCTTGCACCATGAACAAAGCTGAGACCTTAAATACATGTTTGACCTCAAGAATTAAATCAATCCCTTAACACTCTAACTTAGAACCATATTCCTATAATTCATCAGCTCCAAATTACCATTCTGAGCCAGAAATTTGTCTTTGCTCAATAGGATACAATGTCAAAAGTTTGAATTAAAAATCTTTTATTTTTATTCCTACTAAAAAAATTATCAGTGGACGGCCAGATATATATTCTACGGTAATGGACTGCATATATTTATATTTTATCTCATTTGTATCTGTGGACTGTGGTAGACCATTCATTCAAAAAAGGCATCAACGCAAATCAAGTTCACATTGTATGGCTTTGCCAATTCCTTAAGCACACATTGAGGCATGCACTTAATTCGGAGTCATTTGAAAGCTGAGGCAATTTGTTTAAATGCACCAAACGATCCCGAAAGTAAGCAGAAGGTTCACTTAACACTCAAGAATAATAGGAACCATCAAAACACAACTGCTAAGGCCAGCTGAATCTCCACATTCAACCCATTAACCCCTTAACTGGGGATCCCGGATATATCCGTCCATTTTACATTGAGTTACAGTTAACTACACGGTTAAGGGGTTAATGATCAAGTAGGTGCTAGGTGCAAAAGGCAATTCCAGTCAATTTTACACCTAACAGATATACATGTACATACCGGTATATATATACATATATATATATATATATATATATATATATATATATATATATATATATATGCACACACAATGATCATTAGGTAAATTAAAAGGATTCGTGCAGAAGGGACAGATGGAAAGTGCAGTGCAGTACCTGGGTGTCAAAATAACCTATATGAACCCTGTCACAGTTACTTAGTGATGGGTTCATGCATGAAATACGATCAGCTTGTCATCATAAACAATGCAGAAGGACATCAAACACATGGAACCAATCCAACTGAAAAATAGTTAAGCAAGAAAGTAAGGGCACTGCACAATAGTTTTCATGGGAAACTTTTATTTAATATGTGGTCTTCAAATGGTAAATGCACCATTGCATAGAAACCTAAGAAATGAACATTTTTCAATGCTCACACACATACATACATGTAAATGTGTATATATAGTTTATATATATACATATATATATATATGTGTGTGCATATACATATATATACATGTGTGTGTATATATATATATACATGCATACAGTTTTTTTATATATACATATAGAAGGTGCAGTTACTATCTTAATGTCTTCGTTTTGCTTCTCCGTATTATTATAATCATTGTTTACTGAGCAATGCACCTCCAAAGTCTTCCAGCAATCCTATTTAATGATCTATCGCACTTCCTTTTTGCTGCTTGCTTTTCACTGTTGCATGCAGTTGACAAATAGCATCAAAAAGAAACTTTTAAAAATCGCAAAAAACTTAAAGTTTATTTGCACTGATGTGACTGCCTTCTCCCACCTATTGACCAAACGAGTCATTTTATAGACATTCGGAAGACATCCAGATAAGAACCGGACCCTTAAAAGACGTTTTGGCATACGGGTGCACACTGTACAGCAATTGAACGGCTAATGCTAACAATGGACAATGAGAGTTTTCACATTATGCCAGTTGTCACGTACGGTCAGTCGTGAACAAACAGCCACAACAGGCAGCAAGGCGCAAATAACTCAAAGTGCGTTCCTGCAAAGGAAGGCAGGATTCTATGTATGCCATTGATCCATCAGAAGTTCTTTAACCCCTTACCTGGGCGTCACGGACATATCCGTCCATTTTACATTGAGTTACAGTTAAATACACGGTTAAGGGGTTAAAGGTTAAAACAACTGCCTTGACTATGTACAACTTGATGAAAAGCTCTTGATTTTAAGGAAGAGATGATCACACTACTTCCAAAGCAATATCGAGCTATGTACCGGTACAGATGCGTGAAACGAGCTGACGCCTTTCACCGTTTGCACAAATGTAAGCAACGAGCACCGTACAATACCGGTAATTACCCGCGTCCGTCCAAGTTCAGTCTGGAATGGATGGATGATGGAAATTGTAGCATAATATTATTAGAAATTATGGCATGAAATTATTGTGAATGTAGAAAGATCTGCCAAAAGAAATGTAAAAATGAGAATGAAGAGCAAGATAAATAGAGAGCTTAGAACCTTAGAGCATCAAAAATTTTCCACCCACTGTGCTGGTAGAATTTATTGACCTCTACCAATTACCGGTACACTTTGGCTATACCTATCCTACATTTCGTTAGACATCTACAGTGAAGCAACTGGCATGGAACGTTAACTATACTAGCACTTTACACAACTACATAAAAGTTTCCTTACTCACTTAATTCCAATTTATGATCAGTACTTGCTATTTAGTTTCATCACTGCCAATTACTGAGAGTTCTAATAACATAAATTGATCAACAAATCAGCTACATTTCAAATATTTTGACAGCCTAGTCAAATGCCTTTCAATAATGATATTGTGAAGATCCATGGCTGACAAATTAACACGAAACAAGCCTTACAAGGATTGATTTTGCAAATGCTTTAAATGATCAAGATAAAGCAAAGCCCTAATTAAACTCTTGGCATGAAACTGCGCAAACAGATCTATCACAGTCATGCAAACCGCAAAATAGCTTCAAATAACTCGATATTTATCTATTCATGAGCTGTAAATACGTTAATTACAATTGTATTTCTCAGACATCACTTAAAGTCAATTCAAATAAATGCAGAAATTTGATCAATAATAAATTTCATGCACAATCACTAATACTGCATAAAAGCAAGTTGAAGCATTTTGTCACGAAAAATTGAATAGATCTAGTACATACCAGATCAATGGATCCATAAGGATAGGGATACGGTGTGACTAGTGGATATCCAAACGAGAAGCGGTTTCCGGAGGAATAACCTACAGCGTTTGAACATATTCGTAGTTTCTAATTCATAAAGTAAAAGAATTAAAAGATGAAGTGTAGGGAAATCTTTTCCAAAGAAAAGCACAGCTTAGCTTAGAAAACACATTTGCCGCATCAGCCATTCCAATGTTGTTGACGTCTATTAATAGACGTCAATGGACGTCTATTAATAGACGTCAATGATTTAAAGTTCAACCATGGCTACTTAATCGTAATCGTCGTCTTCATCATCATCATCATCATCATCATCATCATCATCATCATCATCATCATCATCATCATCATCATCACCATCGTCGTCGTCGTCGTCGTCGTTGTCATCATCATCATCAAGCTTCTATAGCGTCATTTTAATAACGTTGACATCAGTCGATGGCAGATTAATTAACAGCTCGCTTCGGTAGCAGTAAATTCTCTTGCGGCAAACACGTCTAAACACTTACTTAAGAAGCTGCAATCCAGTCTTGTCTGTCCATCTATGAGAAACTGTGCGTGCTCAATAACGGAACATTTTCCCTATAAAAAAATTGATTTCAATCTTACCATCAGGCCTATAAATATGAAACCGATCAATGAGTCACGCAACACATTTCAAATATTATTAGGCTAAAGCTTAAAACAATGAAATCAGGCAAATTTCTGTAACCTACTTTTCAAATTTGCATAAAACATCGTGTGATACAACCAGACTTTAAAGATCTTATTAGTAAATTCTTGCGGAATTCCAACATGTATTTACAGTGGCGGCTCCACCGGGGGAGCCAGAGGGCCCGTGCCCCCTATTGAGTGCCTGCCCCCAGTGCCCCCCTGTTGGGACCCTATACTTAATGCTACATACATTAAACAACAAATGGCTGGTCCCCCATGATTAGAAGTTGCCACCCCAACGCCCCCCTTGCCAAATCCTTGAGCCGCCACTGTGTATTTACAAGCATACGGGGAGAATTAATTAATTAATCAGACAGCATCCAAACATTATAAACGCAAGATTTGCATTAACATCGCAGTAAGGGTTCTCAAAACTGTAAGACTCCCTATCAAAGCTGATGCTATATATCTAGTGTAAGTAGGCCTACGTAGGCAGAAGAGGGTAAAGCCACGTAAAGACTTGACTATTAAAACACCCTTTACAAACTATAACCATTGTCCTCTAAAGACATGCTGATCCTCGATCGACCAACCGCTTCAGTTTCCGACACCAATCCCAGTTTGTCCTCCGAAAGGTTTTCCCTGTTCTCGTCGTCGCCTTCGTCCTTGAAGACTTTCACCTCATCCGTAGAGGCCAGGTCGTCGCCGACGGTGGGTAGTACGGTGCCGTCGAGGGGCATATTCCCGATCGTCGTCGTTGCCCCTCCTCGGGGTTAGATCTGGCTACGGCGGACCACATCGCCAAGTTCTGTCATTGTAATAATGGGAAGCAGCCTATGTATATATCGATGATAATTAATTAATTGGCCTGCGCGCTGTTTTCGAGTTAGCAGTCGCTTTGAGTTCCTTTAAACAGGATCGTGATGACGCGGACCGAGGAGAAATCGCGCAAAGAATGAATAATAAAAGTGCAGCGGGAACATCAGTTCGGATGCAAAACTATACGTTCTGTTTTAAGCCGACTACGGCAACAGGACTATACGACCGATGATCCCGAACAGCGCACGCCCGACAGCCGAAACATGCGGGTTCCGTTACAACTGCGCTCGACGGCTATGGAGCCACGAACTATATCACCGCTTTTCTACGCTGAGATAGACTCACTCAAAACACACTCGAATAATAATAATAATAATAATAATAATAATAATAATAATAATAATAATAATAATAATAATTATTATTATTATTATTATTATTATTATTATTATTATTATTATTATTATTATTATAGAAACTATTATTATAGAAACATTGATAATAATAATACCTGTATTTTAAAAATAATAATAATGCACTTCAAATACTAGCACTGTACAGATAGGCCTACAGTCAGGGGCGTAGCCAGGATTTTGATTTGGGAGGGTGTAATGCGATTTGAGGGGGTAAATCATAAAAATCTTTTTAAAACTTTGAAAATGTTAAAAAACGCATTAAAAACTTTATTTTTTTGGGTGGGGAGAGGGTATATATACCGATATACCCCCGTCGCTACGCCCCTGCCTACAGTGTATACATATATCAATCGACGGCATTCCATGTCCATCCGCAAAAGACGAATCATTCATTCCAGATAGGTTATCAGTCAGACGCACAGGTATATAGGCCTAAAGGTTATAAGTTCATAGGCTACTATCAAATCGTTGAAATCGATGGCATGAATCTATATCGATATCAAATCTCAACGGAAATGATTTCTGAGTAATTAAATTAAACTAAATTAAGTAATTAAATTAAACTGTTCACTGTTCACACACGTGCTCTATTAATTAATTATCTATCCACCATAATATTATTCGGAACTGGAAAATGGGACGAGCCTATATAGGACCTATTGGATTTTCCGATTTGACCAATGGAGGATTACGATTCAGATCTGGAGCATGGAGGGCGCCACAAGCCAAATATTGGGTGGGTCAACATGACCTGTTTGAAATTGGACAATGCAAGGACTAGTGCTACAGTAGGCTATAGGTCAGTGGCGTAACCAGAGTCAAAATGTAACCCGGGCAGCTGACCATGGGCTGTCCATAAATTACGCAAGCAATTTTTCGAATTTTAAACCCCATATCAACAGTTGTCACACTTTTCAAACTCCTTCCTCTTTTGTTTACGTAATTTGTGGACAGTCACTCAACAAAAATATTTTAAAAATTAACATGAGGATTTTAAACTGATCCCATTCCACGAGGCAAGTTCAGACAACGCAAGTGCTCAACAGATGAATTTGAAAAGAGTGAATCCATAGGCCCTACCTTTGATCCGAAATCTGCCAATCAGGTACACCAAGTGGTGCGCTTTTTGCTCTGGTAAGTTGGTAACGACAACAGAAGAAATACGCAGCATCTTGCTGGACAGAAGTAGTCAACCATGGAAATTCTGCAATATATAACTTTGGAAACGACGTTTGGCTGATTTCTTTCAAAATATTTCCATGTGTAGGCCTATGTATGCAATTTAGGCTACACAGCATCGTCTAGTTCTCTGAAATGTCCTCTGGGACCTTATTCAGAGGCTGAGACTGTTTATTTTGGTCATTTCTAGAGTTCGCAACGACGCCGATATTTTAACTGTCTGGCAAATTATGACTAGCTGCAATCTACGAAGAAATAGTTTGGCATACTTCATCTGATGTTTCTAAGCATAAGTCAGTTATGTTCAGCTTTAGAATTCTTGAGAAATCCAAACGCAGGCAACTTTTACAATCCAGACGCTGTATCCGTGAAACTATGCCTTTCAATTTCAAAAATATGACTATTCGCGAAATTGTGAGTAAAACACTAAATTTACTCTTGGCTCGAACTTGTAATAAGAGTCAACTTTTAAAGCACACCCCACCTGCTCTGATATACAAAGGAATTTTAGGAATGCTCTCTTAATGTCAAAGGCTACCTTGTTGCCCAGTGCTGACCTTCCCGTTTCCGACCAAATACACATGGAAATCGAGTACCCTCTCGGGTCAAAAGGTCAAATCTCAAAGCAGCTGCGATTTGCTTCTAAGGCGGGTCGACCCGACCCAAGGCAATTAAATATAGTATTAAACAGTCTTGGACCCGACCCGACGAGGGTCTTTGGAGCGCAGAGGTCAAAGCCACTTCATCTGCCTGCTATCCCTGGTATCAGTCAGCCACGGCCAGAGCAACAATTATCACCTTACACTGTTTAGCGTCCACTTCGGTAGAGGAAGATGCAGAGGGATTGAACATAGACTACTAGTTGTCCATGGATTGAATGGTCCATAGGGGCAGGCGATTACCGCCATAACTGAAATTCGATATATTTAGATAAATACATGCCAAACAATGACTTAGTAATTACTGCCCTTAATTTAGCTGATACCTGTCACCTGTGAAACACGTTTTCCAGACACTAGTTTTAGACTATTAGAATAGTATTGCAATAACGTACACGGCAGTGCAAAAGCAAGTTTATCCAAATACTAAAGGCATAATTTTTAAAAATCAATGGCAGAAATTTTTCAACCCGGGCAGAAAGCAAAGTAACCCGGGCATTGCCCGTAATTGCCCGGGCGTGGTTACGCCACTGCTATAGGTATGCAAAAATTCAGAAGAGTGATGAAACGAATTAAAACCACATATTCTTGTGTCCCCATATTTGTTGTGTCAAACCGTACTAGAATTGTCAATATATTCTGTCTCAATTATTTTCTAAAGCTTTCGAAATGCCACGAAAAATAATGAGCCATTTGAAACGACACTATACAAAGTCTTTCAGAAATCTATTCTCTGTCAAATGTCTAAAAAATCAATCGAGAGAAAAGAAGACAAGATGGCGCTTAATATTAAGAGAGCTGGTTTCTTCTATTAGGGCCTACAGCATCGTCTTCTGTATTTATAGCGCATCCAGCATGACAACCCCCGTTGTTCCATAATGCTAATAATGCACAGTATATGTGCACATCAACCGCTCATTTGAAGTTTATTTCGTCCTGTCATAAATCGAATTCAAGCACCATATTCAGCCACTATCTTTAGCATCCATTACTACATTGATATCAATCGCTATTGCAAACATGGGCCATCACCTTCTGCATTTAAATCGGCTCATCGATGACAACCCTCGTTATTCCATAATGCTAATAATACACAGGATTTGTGAAAATGCAAACGCGTTTTTGAAACTTATTTCGTCCTGTTAGAGATCGATTTCAAGCACTATATTGAGCCACTGTCTTTAGCATTCTTCACTACATCGATATCAATCGCTATTGTAAACGTAGGCCATCGCCTTATGTATTTAGAGCCCCTCCAGCATGACAACCCCCGTTGTTCCATAATGCTAATAATGCACAGTATTTTAGCAAATACAACCGCACATTTGAAAGTTATTTCGTCCTGTTAGAGATCGATTTCAAGCACCATATTCAGCCACTATCTTTAGCATCCATTACTACATTGATATCAATCGCTATTGCAAACATGGGCAATCACCATCTGCATTTAAAATGGCTCATCCATGACACTCAACCAGAGGTTTCGTTGGGCACAATGACGAACCTGGAACTGATTGTGCATTGTGTGCAGTGTTATGTTAAGATACAGAGCTTGGCAATACTGTTAATAAAAATGGCATCATTGCATTGATGACGAAATGCATTCCCAACATTACATTATTTTCTATTTGTTATTGTTGTGTCTCTATTCTATGGGGCATTAAGGTATTTTAACGTAAAGTGTTAACGAAAATTGCTATATAGTTGCTAAAAACTAAGACCAGAAAATTATGAAGTTTTGAAACTTTAAAAAATTTCATATTCATATCTGTTTCATATGTAAAAAGTGTCATCTGAAAAGTTTTGAAAGTTTTTGAAATCAGAAATTGTGTTTTTTGCAACACCTTAATATATATATATATATATATATATATATATATATATATATATATATATATATATAATTTGTGTGTGAGGACATGCATGCAGAGACAGGATGTAATTGAAGAGCATCGTCGTATTTGTAATTCAAACGTCATCTATAACTGAAAGCATCTAAGATGTAAAGGAAAAAATGCACGCTATTATCATCGTCGACATGTCGAATAGTTAAGCTATAAAACGAAACGAGACGCGTCTTAAGAGGAAGAACCTAAAAGATAATCTACAAACCAGTCTTCGTAATCCGTTTTATCGACTAAAAAACGACCAAACGCTATTATAGGCTACTTGTCTCGGTTGTACTAATCATAGGCCTATCTATTTTCTATCGGATCCGATATATATTAATTATTGTCACTACTACTGCTGCTTCTGCTGCTTGTCGGTTGGAGATTTTGACAGTGGATCGTAAATTTTAGCGTTCGAAAACAAATCATTATTGCAAGCGTGGATGTTCGTTTGAGAAAGAGAGAGAAAGAGAGAGAGACAGACAGACAGATAGACACAGACAGAGAAACATAGAGAGACAGACAGAGACAGGCAGAGACAGAGACAGAAAGGGAGAGATTCGGAGAAGACGAATTCAATATCTATAGGTGGCGCTGGTGCTGCGAGTAGATTTTCAAAACGGGGGGACTTTAATAGCGTCCTCCGGAGGCGTGCCTCTTGCAGTAGGGTTTGCCACTCTTGACGAAGAAACTCTGACCCTCCAAGTTTACCTGGCAGGTCTACAACAGTTCGAACGTTTACGTTAAAATACTTTCAAAAGTCTTATCAGAAATCTGTGTAAGAGTGTTATGCGATCGATCACTAAAGCCCGCGGTAGACATATACGCTTTACCTTCGCAGCTTAACTCTGCTCAGTGGCGGCTCCACCGGGGGGGCAGGGGAGACCCGTGCCCCTATTGAGTGCCTGCCCCCCCCAGTGGCCTCCCAGTTGGGACCCTATACTTAATGCTACATACATTAAACAACAAATGGTTGCCTCCCCCATGATTAGAAGTTGCCACCCCAACGCCCCCCACTTGCCAAATCCTAGAGCCGCCACTGACTCTGCTGCCAAATTAGCTACACCTATAGGCACCACGACTCGATTCCGGGACGGTCACCCATCCAAGTACTAACCGCGTCCGACGTCGCTTAACTTCGGTGTTCTCTTGGGAACCGGTCGCGCAGCGCCATGCGCGGATACCCTCTTGCTAACCATTTCTAAGCAGTCCCTACTTAAACATGGAACACTACCGTGAGAGCGTAGTTATTCTTTGCTCCAGGGATATTTCTAAGATTGTGAAAATTGGGGGGAGGTGTCGACCTCAAATTGGGGGTTGGAGTGTCCGGAGCTAATTAGTATGCATTTTGTATGCATACCATTGTCACATTACCATTTAGGGGGGTGTCGACCTCAAATTGGGGGGGGGGGGTGTTAGGGAGGTGTAAAAATATCCCTGCTTTGCTCTAGTCACAAGTGTACTGTCTGTATATGCCACCTACCGAGCAGTTGAAGCATTCCGAATGCCAGTTTTCGTTCAGGGCTTCAACCCAGCGATCGCCCGCTTCGATTGGGAACTGGCAGCCGTAACACTTCGTCTGAAAGAGGGTCGCCCAGTCTACAAACGAATGTGCAGCGCCTGACAATTAGCGAACGATTTGCCGCCTTATATCTCAACATCGCTTTAGGCCTACATGTAGCTGCACGCATCCTTTTTAAAATCAGCAAACCAGTAGCCCATTTTCTCTGCTAAGTCGACTTTTGAGTTTTAATTAACAGACATTTTTTCGTCGAATAAACAGTTATTACGCACCATCGTACCAGTGATGCAATATTAGTAGCCTAGGCATAAATTTTTAATTGATTTCCGAGCGTCAACTAAAATCCACATTATTTTCATATTGAGCAAGTTCGTCAACTGGTAAAATCACGAAAGAGTTTGAACGAATTTGTAAAAGTAAAAGTTCGCCAAAGTCTATCGTTAGTTAAGATCGGCTGTCGAAATGCTTCTGTCATTTTAAAACACACTAGTAAACATCCGCAGATTTATCTTTTTCGCGTATTTTCAAAACAGATAGCCTACTAGCGCGAAATCTAAAATGGCATATATGTGTTAGCTAAACCAATTCTAAAGATGGCGAGAATAAAGATCCAAATTGTTTTTCGATTCGATGTTTCATGCATCGCTTCTTGCGAAATAGAGAAACAGATCGAACGATCGAAGAGGCGACGGATGAAAAAAGACATTTCACGAAAGTCATCAACGAACCTCTCGGGCAATAGATTGATCCATCTTCGTTGTGGAAACTTCCAGTTCCAATCGGTTGATGACATTTGCAGCAAACGAAACAGTTCATGTGGAACGTGTTCTTCATGGCATTTACCACTTCCTTTCGTTCAAACAGAATATAGTATTGCTAATAAATTAATAATGTCAGAGAAGGAATTTTTACAAAAAAGTCTGAATCGTGCATCAAAAGAATTTTGTAAGTCTAATAAGTCTACGAATTCAGTAAGATGCTTAGAATCAGGGGCGTAGCGACTGCGGGGGAATATCGGTATATATACCCCCACCCCACCCCAAATCAGACTGCCTTAACATTTTTAATGTGAGATTTTCAAAGTTTTTAAAACTGTATACACCCCTCCAATCAGATTATACCCCCAAATCAAATTCCTGGCTACGTCCCTGCCTATATAGTATCATCATCCAGAAGAAGACTTCACTATGTAATGTAATGTAAAAAAATATTTGTATAGCGCCTCTTCTGAAAAATCACTCAGAGGCGCTCCCAAAGCAAATTACTGTATATTGACAAAAAGATGAGTTTTAAGTCGTTTCAAAAAGAGGGCCATGAGACAAGTCTTCGGCTGTGTAGGCCTCTAGGCCTATACTCACTCCGATGATTGCTCTTCCGCAGTTGCCGCATCTCGGAGCGAAGTACTGTTCGTAGTCTCTCTCGCAGAACAGCTGTCCCTCTTCCTCGACGAATCCGCAGCTGATCAGCGCCGCACGACAGCTGGGATTGGCGCACACGAAATGGTCCGGACACCAAGTCTTGTCCAGTGCCGAGACAAACGGACCCCTAAGGGGGGGCAAGAACCAACATCGTCATCAAAAGCAACAAGCATACACTGTTGTAAGCTTACATCGAACCGGACGAGAGTTATAACCGCTCAATCTCAATATGTCTCCGGACAATTTTTTCTCCTAAGCATGGAGGGCGCCACAAACCAAATATTGGGTGGGCCGACATGGCCTGTTTGAAATTGGACAATGCAAGGACTAGTGCTACAGTAGGCTATAGATATGCAAAAATTCAGAATAGTGATGAAACGAATTAAAATCACATATTCTTGTGTCCCCATCTATGCTGTGTCAAACCGTACTAGAATGGTCAATATATTCTGTCTCAATTTTTTTCTAGAGCTTTCGAAATGCCACGAAAAATAATGAGCCATTTGAAACGACACTATACAAAGTCTTTCAGAAATCTATTCTCTGTCAGGTTTTATAGACCACAAAAATATTATAAAATTGATACCCTGTTTTGAAATTGGACAACGCTAGTGCTACAGTAGGCTATAGATATGCAAATATGCAGAAGAGTGATGAAACGAATTAAAAGTCCTAAGTCTCTCAGTACTTCATTCCATATATATATATATATGATTATATATATATATATATATATATATATATATATATATAGGAAATGAAGTGAATGATATATATATATATATATATATATATATATATATATATATATAGGAATGAGTATATATATATATAGGGAATGAAGTATATATATACAGTATATATTATATATATAATGAATGAAGGGAATGATATATATATATATATCTATATATATCTAAGTATACTTCATTCCTATATATATATATATATATATATATATATATGAGATTGTCATTGTCCCTTTTCTAACCTGATGGCTGTTTGGCACTGATGGCATACAGGTATCCTGGCTCCTGCAACAGCAGTCAGAGTTCTTGCTTCTCCCACTTTGCCGACGCGCATCGTTCGAGGTCCGGTGGGTACCTGAGGACGCCATGCCCCTCCTCCTCCTCCTCCTCCTCCCCCAAATGGGGTCACAGGTGATGACACCTTGAACGAAGGAGCAGGCGGATGAGATGGATGATTACCTGCGTTTCTGGCAAAAGCAAAAAATCAAAAAATTACCTGAGCATTAACGTTCATTGGCGTAGCCGCTGGGGAGGGAGAGAAACAACGGGGTGCCGCCGACACCCATATTCGGCCTACGTTTGCAGATTATGGTCATTATTGGTCTTGCGAATAATATAACAAGGTAGCCTACTATGCAAATCGGCCTATACTTGGCGCTGTGCATGAGACCGGTTCCCGTCACAGCACCGAAGGGTGTCCGGGTGCCGGCGACCAACCAAACCGTTCATCGCTTAGGCGTGGATAAATCGGTAGCAGCGTTAAGCTGCGAAGGTAAAACGTGGGCCTAGAGAAAGTAATGTGGCAACCTACTCTATAGATTAATGGCGTAAGCCATGCACTTGCGTCGCTGCTTCCCTAGTAACCGGAGATCAGCGAAGAACCATACGCTCGTTTGAGTAAGGGACTACCTTTGTCATTACTTTGTAATATGAGTGCTTTTCTAAAGCATGTCTGACCCCTATCCCCCATATGCACATACAAATTTAAAAAATTCCGAGCGAAGAGTTATTAAATATTTACTTGAAATCAATGCAGTCCAAATTAAGACCCATGCATGATTCGACGATTTTGACTAATAATACAATACATTTTATCATCGTTCATGTTGTTGAATCTGTCCAGTTATAGGCCTACAGGCCTTGTGACCGAAGATTGGAGCCAAAATAATTTATTTAGTGAAGACGCAACAAGAACGAAACATCTACGATTTAGATGGGTTAGATCTTTGATCAGATGCTACCGGTGTCTCACCTGGCCCATGGTACATCTACAATTAAATGAAAAACATTCTCATAATTCTCAGACCGCACCAGGACTTACAACGCCGACGCATACGCGTAAGCATAATCAAAGTTAGAAGCCAGAGACCCCAAAGTTCTTATCAGCTATATTCTTATGCAGTAGAATTCTGTATTTCACATAGAAATTAGTTACAGATGAAGCGAATGTTTAGCCTACTTACCGGCCTGTGTGGCGCTGAAAATAGAATATGACGAAAGAATGAATTTAGGCTAGTATAGCAATAATTGTCAGTCTTTCAAACAATAGTCTTATATTTGATATTAAAAACCGAATGCAGGAACAACAGTAAAACGCCATTATAGAGGAGTTGAAATGATATTTAGAAATAAAATCAGAAGCTAAATATTTTAGAAATTTACTCTGAACTAAGTTTAGTTTAATCTCCATTTTCTCTTTAAATATTTTACGACTCTGATATATTCTGATATAGGCCTACAAGTCCGTGACATAAAAACATTCTTTGTCTATAAATTTAGCATATATATATATATATATATATATATATATATATATATATATATATATATTAGATTCAATATATACATTAGATTCAATATATTTAGTCAAAAATATGTATAAAATATAAGTAATAATTGGCCATTGTATAGAGAGATCTGCGTTTTTATGGTTGAATTCTTATCTATATAGATTCAGCTGCAAGCCAACGCATACCGTTTTCTCCTTCCCTTATTATTGCTAATTCTTTACCTGTCCGTTCTGCTCTGCCCGTTGGCAAGAATCGCTTCTGACGGTCACGTGGACAGAGGCTGCGCTGGAGAAACTGAGTCTACCAGTATGCACTGAATAGAGAATGGATCAGCTCCCTCCTGGAATGCCTTCGTATATAGTTTATCTGCCTGAGGTTGGCATGCTGTATAGTTTCACGCCGGATCGAAAAGTGTTTTTTTATAGTATTATTGTAAAATTCATCAGAAAGATGAATTCGGAATCATCAGAAGCAGCTGAGAACAGAGGCGGCGCTGGGTTTTGTTGGCTGGGTGGGCCTAATGTATAATCTACACAACCAGGAACCTGCTCAGACTACCCCTCACCAACACTCCCGCCCCCACCCCAAATCATAATATCTCTGCAGATTTGCACGATTTGCTCGGGTGTCCCTGCCCCAGACTGGGTGGGTCCGGACCCGCGGACCCACCCCTAGCGCGCCCCTGGCTGAGAACCCTGCTTCGTATAAACCGTTATTTTCTCTAATTTCTTTAAGACTGTCGAGCAAAAGCGTTTCTTTGATCTTGATCTATATTAAGACTTTGCACTATAAGAAAAAGCTTATAGCAGGTTGGAAATGGACCAACCGCACCGTGCAGAAACCTAGTTTCATGTCAGCAGCCTTAGCCGTACATTGCAACGCGGCCGCGGTTTTAAGAAGCAGCACGCGGCCTGCATGTAAGCACTTATCTCGAGAGACTGCAGTGATATAATTCTAATGACTGATATAGTACATATAGCCTTTGAATATTTTACGAATAACCTCCATTCGAATCTGCCCCCCCCCTCGGGGCGGGGGGGACTCAGACTGACCTCGTAGAAGCTCCGTAGGCCCCTCCGAAGGATTTCGAGGCGCTGAAAGACTACAAAACCATTAAACACACAACGCAATATTATTCTACAAGTCAAACTTCAGAGTATAGAAGTTATTTATAGCGTACCTAGCGGGTCTGTAAAATCGAGCACGTTATATCCGAGGCACGCTATTTATCCAATACCATCCAAGACGCAGAGGCGTAGCCAGGAATTTGATTTGGGAGGGTATAAATGTTTGCGGGGGGTATAAACCTTAACCATAAACCATAAAAACTACATAGAACCACATAATATTATAACCACATAGAAATCACATAAAAACTTTAAGTTAGACTGATTTTGGGGGGTATATATACCGATATATCCCCCCGTCGCTACGCCCCTGCCAAGACGCTAGCGCATCGCACGTGACTGTAGGCCTACACTGCGGTACGCTATAGGCCTAGCCGAATAAATATACCTTATAACCTATACTATAGTCCATTATAGGCCTAACAACGAAATTCTACTGCAGGTCTCATTAATTAAAGAATATTCGTAAATTATAAATTATTCAGACAATTGAAAATGTCAATATTTGGGTTGATTATAAGTTTGTTTTAGCCTACGCTTAAATTGTCCTTTTTAAAGGTTATTCGGTAAGTGAGTAAATGAGTAGAAAACACGTGGATTAGTGCATCAGCCTGTTATCTGTGCGTGCGAACACGAAGTCTCCAGTTCATTGCATCATAAGAGCAACATATAATAATAATAATAATAATAATAATAATAATAATAATAATAATAATAATAATAATAATAATAATAAATAATAATAAATTAATAATAATAATAGTAATAATAATAATAATAATAATAATAATAATAATAATAATAATAACAGCACCAACAACAAAAGTGGTTCAGGACTCAGGTGGGTCTGCCCTGCGTGAGAACCAATACGATTCGCCCATCCAATCTATAGTATCCTATAGTAGGCCTATATATACTTGCGTTGATTTTGAAATCATTTACACTTATAGTGGCCATTACTATAAACTAAAACCATCGTTTATAATTTTAAACAACAGAATTTTATAAATGGCAGAACATTTTGTCAAATAATTTGAAGAAAAGAGCGCGTGCCCGCCCCAATCATAGAATTAGTAAAGTCACGGTGGGTGGGGGGTTGCGTCAAAGTCTCTAAAGGGATAGACGTTCCTGGGGTCATCCGCCCCACTTTTTTATATCACGAAGGAATCATCCTATATAATCAGAATGTGCAGATTGCGTTAATTAAAAAGTCGACGTTATGGAATAACGAATCATAAGACCGTTGCAAGATGACATGGATGGCCAGATGGCGCTTTACCGGTTGTTTTGGAGCTCCGTAGGACGGCGTAGAGTAGGAAGAACTGTCCCTCTGCTGATCACCGCCCCTGCGAACAACGGCAAGAAGAAACAATGCGTTTGCAGCTGCTATCGATACTATTATATATATTATATATGATCAAATACTAAAGTAAACCTATATAAGCACACAAAATCTCTCCTTTGCAGAGTTCTATATACTTGTAGGCATGTTGATTTCAAGAACTACTGGATTAGATTCATCTCCAGGGGCGTAGCCAGGAATTTGAATTGGGAGGGTATAAATATTGGGGGGTATAAACCTTAACTATAAACCATATAAACTACATATAACCACATATAAATCACATAAAAATCTTTAAGGTAAACTGAGGGGGTTTTTTTGGGGAGTATATATACCGCTATACCCCCCGTCGCTACGCCCCTGTTCATCTTCTTGTTTTTGTTGTTCGCCAGTTAGTTGTTCTCAGTCGGTGGAATCGAATGCCTACCTCTCGAGCGTCAAATCGAGCGCGTTGCCGGCGTCTATGATCCTCTGCTGCGCCTCCTTGTGCCGGAGGCTGTCGGCAGGCGTCGACCCTATCCGCGTAATGGTATCGCCGGCCTGTAGGCCACATCTGGCCGCAAGACTTCCAGGCGTGACCTGCAAAAGGGGGGACACAGGATGTAACGGAATGATGACTGCAGGAACAGCGCCGGAACACCGGAACGGACAGACGCTTATCAATGCCTTCCAAATCGGGGGAGAAAGCCCGGCCCGGCCCGGCACTATTTTAGTCTCTGCCTAGCACTGTACGGTGTGCGTACGCAAGAAACAGTATACACTGTAGTTGTGTGGTATACCGCTGCAGGCCTGTTCAGTGCGTTTGACTTTGAGGCTCTAGAGAAAGAGCGATAAAAGAAGAAGAAAAGCAGACAGTTTTAAAACAGGTTTGACCTCCGAGGCTGAAAAAGGAAGCTAAGAGTGGCAAATCGGGTTGTTTTTTTTAAAACCACGGGATCATAGCAACTCACTCTTCTGTTTGTTTTCGAGTGTTTGGATATTTAATACCGGTTTACTAGGCTGGTGATATCACTAGTTTGTCACAACAAAGAAACAAGCAATGCGTAAAATCCACAAGACAGCCGACTTTGCAAATTGCATCAGATTATCTATCTGTCCGTCGAGAATAAATTTTACATGCCACTCCAAATAAACTACGGTGCCATTACGAACAATCTAAACGCCGTAAGATTAGAGCCTTCATGCACTAGCCCTATAATAATGGCTACAGCTGTAGTCTATGGAACAACTTCACTAATAACTTCACTGGACGAATTTCACGACCGTTTCACGAATGACGGCTTTTTATAAGGTTGAGTAGAGATGATGATGATGATGATGATGATGATGATGATGATGATGATGATGATGATGATGATGATGATGATGATGATGATGATGACGATGAAGCATGGTTTAGAAGAAAAATTAAGATTTTGGATTAATTCAGATGATTTAACTAGCAAAGACAAATTCGCTGTCTCAATTTAGCAAAGGCTCCTTCGATTGTCGGTGACCATGAAACAGTTGTAAGTTGTAACTGACAGGAATAAAAGAAAACAAAAAGAAATAGCTACAATGTCATGAATGAATGCATTTTGTAATAATTCTTCGCCTATATCTCGGGGGTGGGGTGTTTACTTGAGGGGTCTTGGAAGAACTGCAGATCTCCGTTGCACAAATATTTCAAACAGAAACCCGTCTTACTTGTAAGTGAAAGATTTTGGATTTTACAGGCCCAGGTGCTACCATGATTGACCGTTTAGTTTATAATCCATATTCATCTTGAAAGTACATTTGTCACGTATGATTTGGGGGATGTTTGAACGCCTTGAACCCCCACCCGCCTCGCCACCACTCCGACTAGAACATCACGGATAGACACATATTGAACGAATTCTCTCTCTCTCTCTCTCTCTCTCTCTCTCTCTCTCTCTCTCTCATATATATATATATATATATATATATATATATATATATATATATATATATATATATATATATATAGATATGCTGGCCGAGCATTTTTTGGTTACAAGTCCCTTGCGAACGAAGTACCGAGGGGGACGTATGGGTCTATTTTAACGGTATAGACGGTAAAGTTATCAGTTCTAACCGTTTGGAGGGTCAGTGGAGTGCCGAAGTCCGTCCCTCCTATCATTCGGAATCCCCAGGAGGTCGACCCGTCCGTCCGGTCCAGCTTAGCGCTCAACTTCAGCAGAGGCATTTTCTTCCCAGAGGACGGAAGGACAAACGACGGCAGAGATGACGACGACGACGACGACGACGTTTAGAACCCGCCTTTGGCTCCTTACTCCGGCCAGGCCGTGTACGCTCTGGACATAGAGGGAGAGACAGGACAGGACGGGACGGGACGCCGGTTCCACGGACGCCGGCACGCACATACCGCCAGACCGACCGACCGATCGACTCCGCAGAGCAGAGTCGGGTTGAGAGCGGTGCCGAGGTGCTATACTAACTAAGCGCCTGCATGGGCTTCACTGCTTCTGCACTTTAAGCCATAGCAATGCATAGCATTCAGCTGCATTCTTAGCAGAAGCTCTGAGAACGAATCATCATCATCATCATCATCGCCATCGCCATCGCCACCGTTGTTGTTGACGTCATCGCCGTAGCAACCATTATAGAGAACGCTGCTGACGTCGTCGGCGTCATCGCCCGTAAGAGAGAACTATGTTCTTACTTACGCAAACGAGAAGGAAGACACTAAAGAAGAGAGTGCGGTTTTTGGCGTAAAATTCATTGAAGACCGGATATTGTTCAATAATTTTGCACGACTGCAGTCGTCGATCCAATTGACTACAGCTAATAACATTGGCTTGATTGACAAAGTGTATGCTTATTAATTAAGGCAATCGGACAAGGATAATAGGAGGTTATCTAATGGAGACTTACAAAATATTGACTAACAATACCTTGAAATGCCTTGTGAAAATGCCTTGTGCTAATTTTCCCTAGTACGAGTTGGGAGGGAGGCCTACAGGCATCAGCTCCTTGGCGTCAAGAGTAGTAGACAAATGGAGCGAATTAGATGATAAGACATTATCAGCCGCCAGTGTGAATGCTTTTGAATGTAACTTTTAAATACTGCCAACAAACAACTGGTTGTTTTGTTTAGATTGCATTACGACGTACGAAAGATTTTGTAAAATATTCAAATGGGAATCATATATTCTAAAAGTAGCCTATATTTTCTAGCGAACACATGGGCGTAATAATATTTTCACTGAAACTGGCCCCTACATATGGGAAAGTTATAACACGAAACACTGTGTCTCTAGCACGGTAGATACCGCGTAGTCGAGCTCCACTTGCGGTCAAAAATGAAATTTAGAAAAGAAAAGAAAAAATTCCCTCCCTCAGAAAATAAATATTATTGTCATCAAATATCTCAGAAGTATAAGCCCAATAATAGCCTAGGCAAGTATTATATAGCTCTTGCCATCCGACTTTAATGTCCATATTTAGAAGAGAATCAACCACGCAGACATGTTTTCCGGACGTTTTTTCTCGTGAAACAGGACAATATATAGACAAAAAACGAAAACAGATGACTGAAGAGGAGGAGTCTGACTGAATATTCGAAACAATGATGCAGAATATAGTTTTTGAGACAGAGAGACACAGGGAGACAGAGAAGATCTTGTTTATTTCTTTTTTTCCGGTGTCTTGTGATCCGATCGGCTGAACTCAAAGCAGACAATCGTTTTCGTCGTCGTCGTCGTCATCATCGTCTGACGCAGCATCCTCTGCGTCGCTGCGGTCGTCGCCCTCCTCCTCCGCTCCTCCTCCTCCTCCTCCTCCTCCTCCGTCTTCGACGTTCGACCGTTCTTCCTCGGAACTCCCAAGCTCCTCTCCCGACCAATCGACTGCAACAATAGGAAGAGTTCCGATGAACATCTCTACTCTTCTGTCTATGACAGCGGTTCTCAACCTTTATAGTGCCGCGACCCTTTTAATTCAATTCCCCATTATGTGGCGACCCCCAACGGTAAAATTATTTTCGTTCACAATGTAAGCTGCTAAAAATAATAGGGGCCTAATGCTACGACAATCAAAATGTTCGAAATCGTTATTATTTAATTGTCTCCATGTCTATCCTCGAATGACAATTATAGTAAAACAACTAGTACGTCGTAACTACCACTGAGGAAATTTTGTACAATAACAAGAAAAGAGACAATCCCATATTTCTGATGGTCTCGGGCGACCCCTGGCAAATCGTCATTCGACCCCCTTGGGGGTCGCGACCCACAGGTTGAGAACCGCTGGTCTATGAGATTAAGAGGCACTTAGCAGGCCTACATGTCAGTTTAATTTATACACAGCGATTATATATAGTACAACAATTATGAAGACCTGAAACCTAATGTGTGTGTGTGTTGTTGTGGCATTTGTATAGCGCGAATTGTGTCTGGTTTTATTTGTAGAATAATTGCGCGGTAAGAAGTAAAAGTAACGCGTTACATTACTTAAGTACAATTCTGAGTAGCAGTTGTAACGAAGTACACAACTTACCCAGGAGTTTTTATTCAAAATTAGTACTTTTACTTCGTTACATTATGTCTTTCACGTTTCGTTACAAGTTAGAAAATTTCGATACATTTAGGGTTTAATTCTTCACAATTTCCCGTGTTTAGTCGAGGGTGACAGTGACCAACAAACACAGGAGAAATCCTTTGAAAACTTGATCTTTCTTAAACCAATTAAAACCGGTGATGGCTTTTTTATTATGAGTTTTCACGGCAACGTATTATACAAATGTTTAATTATTAGTTAAAACCGGCGATGACTTTTTTTTATTATCAACATTATTTTCACGCCGAAGGAAATTATAGGGACTTAGTGTGCAATTATTATTATTATTTGTGAAACCAGCATTTGTACTAATTATTATGGTGCTCTAGTCTTGACTCTGAGGTTCTGCATGTTGCTTAAATAAATAAAAAGAATATGATAGAGTTGTTGAAATTCCGTCTGTGAACTTTATTACTTTTTACTTTTATAAACTATTTTTATGTTTCTTTTACTTTTAGGTCTAAGTAAAAATGCTATAAAGGTTCAGTTTCAGTTTCTATGGAGTGAGATGGAGTGACAGTTGCTTTCAACCTGGAATCCCTCATTTCATATTATTATTATTATTATTATTAATTTATTATTTTATTATGAAATATTTGCATCTTTCCATCCGTTCATATCAAACTCCTGTTATAAACCAGCGATCATATAATTCTCTATGCTATAAAGGTTGAGTTTCAGTTTCTTTGGAGGAGATGCACTATTGCCCCTGGAATCCTCATTTCATTCATAAATTTCTATTTGGCATGAAATATTTGACTCCATCCGAGATTCACACACAGGACATATAAGCATCTGACCATGGACCTCTACTGTATGCATAGCTTAGACTTAGAGATTCACACAGGACCTAAGCATCTTACAGCAGTGGCGGCTCCAGGATTGGCAAGTGGAGGGCCGTTGGGGTGGTAACTTCTAATCATGGGGGCCAACCATCTGTTGTTAGGCATGTAGTATTAAGTATAGGGTCCCAACAGGGGGGCCGCTGGGGGCCAGACACTCAATAGGGGGGCACGGGCCTCCCCTGGCCCTCCTCTGGAGCCGCCACTTGTGATGGTCTCAATATATGTTAAAATCGTTCAGGTTAAGATAAGTGATTATATTAATTGAGGCTGGTCGTTGAGGCTGGTCGCTTATGAATAATAATAGATGTGGGAGGACTTGGGAGCCTGTCATCAACCAATCGGAACGTGACTGCGACGTCGATGGACAGCCAGAGGGCGCTAAAGAAAATATAAAGGCGTTGGGGGGTTCCAGAAAAGCGGAGGAAGAGGGTAATCTTACAGCAGACGGTTTATGGACACCTCTCGTGGGGATTTGGTTTACGAAGAAACTGGATTCGTGGCGTGAATGATGATTATGACACATCTGTCATAGAAAACGATAAAACTATAGTGTAAAAAAATTCAGTAATGAGGGATAGGCCTAATCGTGAAGTCAACGAACTATCTTTTGAGACGATTATATCGGGACGTTAAAGAAGAAGCAGAGGAGGATCGTCGAAGACATTCAACGGCAGCTCTGACGACATGGACATTTGTGCATAGACGCAGGGAAGTAAGAAGAATTCCGTTCGAAACTACTCAACAAATCTTCACGGTCAACACCGAGAGTCGAGAAAGAACGATGGAAAAGAGATCATCCTTGGATCACAAAGATGGGGAGGGAAGTGATAAGTTTTCTTATTAATTGACCAGCCTCTAGGTAGACTAATAATAGAATAGTAAATTAAGTAACTGATATATATTGCTGAGAACTTGTTAATCTAATATTCATGTTATTAGGTGGAAGACAGATGACATTTTAATAATATTTGAAATACCACCACTGTGTTGCTTTACATGATTTCTCGGTTGATCCGACTCATAACTCATCTTGATATAGCTAACCTATGCGCATCGATTATAATGTCGAAGACAGGATAGGTAAATCCATCTATGACCTTCACATATGGGGGCCCGGCCGCGGATTAATTAACAATTTGATCGATTGCATTTGGTAAAAGAGCTATAGGTGGGAAAAGAGAATAGGATCTATACGCCTTGAAGAGGGCAACACAGTGTAACAATGGTAATAGTTTAAGAGGAAATTTTAGCACCAAGCTAATAGTTGAACAGTGAAGTAAGATTGATTTTATATAGCCCAAGAGCTATAGGTGATGAGACTTTTTATAGCGCCTAGCTATTAAATAATTAGGAGTATAGTGCTGAATGCTATCGCCAAGATAGTGAAGTGTGAAGTAGGAGAAGACTTGCTTATAGCTATAGTGAGCTATAGTCGTGAGAATTGTTTAGCGCCACGCTAATACGAAAGATTAAGGGCAACAGGCCGAAAGTTATATAGCGCCAAGCTAATAGTATAAGAGAAGATTTTTTTATTTAGCGCCTTGCTAATAAGGAGAATTGTGTAAGTTTTATAGCATCATAGTATAAGAGAAGAGATTTGGTATAGCGCCTATTGATATAATTAAGAGGATTGTTACAAGAAATCAACATGATGTCAGAATATAAAGAAATTGTTCAGTTAGGCAGACAGCTAGGTCACAAAGGTGTGGCGTTACAGGATTTTGCAAAGAAAGAATTTGAAAGATTACGACAAAAGGAAGCTGAAAAGGAAAGACGAGAAGCTGAAAAGGAAAGACGAGAAGAGGAGAGAGAGCGAAGACAGTATGAACTCAAGAAAGCCGAACTACTATTAAAGCTGGAACAGCTTGATAAACAAATTGCTGCCAGGAAGACGAGTAAACGTACAGTTGATGACAAAGACAAGCAGGTGCCAGCGGAAAATTCTGAGGAGAAAATGAAGGAGGTGGTTGTGAAACAAGCCGACCATGAATTGAAGTTTCAACGTGGAAACTGGGAAATTCAACAAGACAAAGAGACGGTTTGAAACGTCAGACAGAGAGCAGAATAGACCTACACGTCTACACAATGAGGAGCGTCGGAACAGCGGAAACAGGATACCTGACACAGAAGGAAGAGGGGAAGATTTTGTCCAGATGACAGCTAAAGTGAATGCAGGCCGAAGTCAACCTTGTGACCCACAGGAGGAAAATGCGATTCTTCAACTGATAGCAGATGGGAATAATTATTCGACCCCATTTGAAATTTCTACCCCGAGTCTTAATGGTACAGCCGATGGAATAAACGATGATTGTATGTTAGAAGACGGGGCAATCTTGAGAGAAGATCCGATTTCGCCAAGAAGGAATGCGGGAAAGCGAGGGGTCTGCCATTTCAACGATAGCTATACGGGAGGATGCGACACGGATACTTTGGGCTGGCAACTTACAGGTCAGGAGGAAGACGAAAGAGAAGGGGTGAAGAAGAGACCACCTGCTGCGGAAGTAATTATAAACCATTCGTTGTCAGAGAACTGTGCTCATGAAAGGATGACACTAATTGCTCGGATGGAGGAAGAAGAAGAAGAAGATGATGATGATGAAGAAGAAGAAGAAGAAGAAAAAGAAGAAGATGATGAAGAAGAAGAAGATGATGAAGAAGAGGAAGAAGAAGAAGAAGATGATGATGAAGAAGAAGAGGAAGAAGAAGAAGAAGATGATGATGAAGAAGAAGAAGAAGAAGAAGGAAAGAAAGAAGGAGAAGAGGAAGCAGAGGAGAAGGAAGAAGAAGAAGGTGAAGACGAAAAAGAAAGAGAAGAAGAAGGAGAGGAAGAAGGAGAAGAAGAGGAGAACAATTCGACTAACGACGTGGTCAACGAATGTATCGCAGGAAGGTCAACTGCTGAAGTTAACGACGGGAGACGGAAATTTATTGTCATGTGTCCGACAATTATGAGGAAATTTGGAGATTTGAACTTTTGTCAGGGGAGACACGGTTCAGCGGTGACGGTTTGCAAAGGACTACAATTATTAACTTTGCCTACATCGGATGTCACGATTGAAAGGAGAGGAGTAAAGGAAATTGAGAAAGTATGGCTCTACAGAAAGGCAGCAGTTAAAATGTCAGCGAGCGATGGGAATGTAGAGATTAAGGAATGGACAGGAAATCTGAAAGGAGAGGAGAGACAGGTGTTTCGGCGAATTGAAATTCCCTCAGGCGAGGAGGAAAATGACATATCGGTAAAGTGCTTTAATTGGGAGACGAGAAAAGTAATGGAGTCTTCGATCATTAACAATCTTCTGTATTCGACAACAAATGATCTGCTGCAAGCGCTTCTAAGAGACTTTGGTAAAAGTTTCGAATGCTTTGTTATCGAATGTTTTGTTATCGAGGAAAGAAATGAACTCAGATTTCGAAATTGGATTGGTCATATGGAATTGCATTTAAAAGTTTCTGCCATGAAGAGCTCAATCAGACTTAAAGAAAGTATATTACTATCTAATTATGCTGGTAGTATCGTCAAGGCGAACGGGAAGAAACAAAAGAATTGGGAGAAGGAAGACGTATATACAGCACTTGGGATTCAATTTGGTCTCAAGGAAAGAAGAAGAAGAATGAAGTACAAAGCAAAGGAGATGACAGAATCAAAGGTCATTCGGATTGCACTTGGGAGAGCAGTCGGAAACGAATACGAAAGCTCAGAAGTTGACGAAGATCGTGAAAACCTTCGGAATCCAATATTTGAGCGTGAAGCTAATGGAAATTATGTGTTAGTCTCGTATTGTAGAAGGGACGCTTTGGACGATGTGAAAAGTTTCCTTGGACAAACTTTGAAGCACGCTAATTTGTCTGGAGATGACGGAGGGAAGCTGAATCTATGGTGGGAGGTGAAGTTGAATTGGCGTAGTGACGGTAATGGAAGTTCTAGATGCGAGAAAGGTTATTCTCGAAAAGCTTTGCGTGGATTTGGCGAGCTTGCTGAATGGAAGAATCAATCAGAGGAAATCAAGAGAAGCTGGCTTTTGGATTCGTTCAGTTAAAGATCCTAGATGCAACTCAGTGCAGAGGCAAAGAGAAAATGACGAAGATATTTCAGGTTGTCTCGTGGTTGTCAAAGGTACTGTGCAAAAGACTAATTATGGAATTTTCAGACCGCAGAGATATTCAAAAAGAGACAATGAAGAGGATAAAGAAAATAGATCTGAAGTGTGTGTGCGAAAGACATTACGGATAAATCGAAGAAAAGTATGTTACTGAAGTTTTTCAAGAAACGGAAGATCAAATTTGGATCAATGGAATTATTTGGTAGAAAAGTCGTCTGTCGAGGCGCTGCTTAAAGCAAAGATCTTCGAGAAAAGTTAAGATACAGAGGTACATGAATTGGAAGAAGATTTTATTCGAATGTGAAATTGCTAAGAGAAGAGAGAAGTCGCTTTCAACTCGCAGGAGTTATGGAGATCAAAAGAAATACAAGGAAACGATGATCTGTCATGTGTAACCGAGGAAAGTTCTTCTACTAAGGATTTCAGAGACCCTGAAGTTATTCATTTGCTGCGGAATGATGGAACAGATCTGGGACTTGTGTTCTTACAAAAGGATTCCACATTGAGAGCAGTGGAGATAATTGAGAAATTAAATATCAGACTGGTTGGGGCTCACAAACCATTTATTAACCGGCTAGGGGTTGTTGATGATTTAAAGACAGCAACTGTGGCGGGAGTCCACATTTATTTCCGTATGATGAATGAGACAGATTATCGCTGCATGGTTGTTGGTAATAGTTTGTTCAATATTGAGAAGAAGACAAACTCCGAATTATTTGGAAATCTGCACTGGAATACGAAATTGAAAGCCAGACAATGGAAAGCCAACGGATATGCTTCTGCTGTATGTGAAAACGAGTCAGAGACATTTTTAAAGGGACGTGACTTTAGACTTTTTCAGGAAGCAGACTGAATGGAAGAGAATTTTTTAGGGATATGGGGGAAAAGAATAGGATGGAGAGAGACTGACTGAGCAGACTTAAGATAGATTAAGGCATGTGTATTAGTTTTATACTAAACTTTTAGTAATTATTTTAAGAAAATCTAGGTTTCATAGCAAGTTATATAATTTGCGGATGCGAGAATGTGAAAGGGATCAAGCAATTAAAAGCTGCTTTTAGAACCGTAATATTGAAATTCAGATATGAATCTGATTATATTAGTTAAAGAGGATGACCATATCGTTTCTTTAATGTTTTGATAATTGCATGAATTCTCAAGCCTTATTAGTGGACCTGTAATTCTATGCTACAATGGGCTTTGTCAAGCGAAACTTTGACTTTAGAAAGCAGTCTAGAATGTAAAGAAGCTGAGGTTATTTATAGGCAGCCCTTATTATCGTTAATTCATTGGAAATTCATTCAGTAGCAATTATTAGTTCGAAATAAGATTATGGGATATGTAGGGAAACCACGATGCGATGGCGGATTACGTTAAGTTGCATTGTTAGAATTAAAATGATGACTGATGAGTCATTACCCTTAGAGTATATTGCATGTTATATTCCATGTTTAATGTGAGAGTAATGAGGTGGGCTCTAGCAATTAGTAACTTAGTTTTGTAATTTTTATATTAAGTATATCAAGGGAGAAGATAATAAGATATTAGACTGTTTAAGTCGTCTTTGGTAGATTCTTAAGCAGGCAAGATAATGAGTGTGACCATTTAAGAGTTTAAATAGTAATCATAGCCTACATATGCATAACAGAGTTTATTCATCTAGAAGCAGCATATTTGTGTCATATAAAGCTTAAAGTGGAATTGCTGAAGAGATAAAGTAAGGTCGCATTTAGTTTTGTTCTGTTTGAGTACTTGCATGTTTAGTCGATGCTTAATCCGACGTTAAGCACACATAATCAGTAGTAGCTGTGAATAAACTTTTATTAATTAGAAGTATGATGGAAATTGTAATAATTTGCATGTCAGACGATTTTATCATAATGAGACTGTTAATCGTCATAAATGACTTTTCAAAAAGGGGGCATATGTGATGGTCTCAATATATGTTAAAATCGTTCAGGTTAAGATAAGTGATTATATTAATTGAGGCTGGTCGTTGAGGCTGGTCGCTTATGAATAATAATAGATGTGGGAGGACTTGGGAGCCTGTCATCAACCAATCGGAACGTGACTGCGACGTCGATGGACAGCCAGAGGGCGCTAAAGAAAATATAAAGGCGTTGGGGGGTTCCAGAAAAGCGGAGGAAGAGGGTAATCTTACAGCAGACGGTTTATGGACACCTCTCGTGGGGATTTGGTTTACGAAGAAACTGGATTCGTGGCGTGAATGATGATTATGACACATCTGTCATAGAAAACGATAAAACTATAGTGTAAAAAAATTCAGTAATGAGGGATAGGCCTAATCGTGAAGTCAACGAACTATCTTTTGAGACGATTATATCGGGACGTTAAAGAAGAAGCAGAGGAGGATCGTCGAAGACATTCAACGGCAGCTCTGACGACATGGACATTTGTGCATAGACGCAGGGAAGTAAGAAGAATTCCGTTCGAAACTACTCAACAAATCTTCACGGTCAACACCGAGAGTCGAGAAAGAACGATGGAAAAGAGATCATCCTTGGATCACAAAGATGGGGAGGGAAGTGATAAGTTTTCTTATTAATTGACCAGCCTCTAGGTAGACTAATAATAGAATAGTAAATTAAGTAACTGATATATATTGCTGAGAACTTGTTAATCCAATATTCACGTTGTTAGGTGGAAGATAGATGACATTTTAATAATATTTGAAATACCACCGCTGTGTTGCTTTACATGATTTCTCGGTTGATCCGACTCATAACTCATCTTGATATAGCTAACCTATGCGCATCGATTATAATGTCGAGGACAGGATAGGTAAATCCATCCTTGACCCTCACACCACTGTCTTACAGTATTGTAGACTAATCATGAAAAACGTTTCTTTTCTCGTTATTCAAGTCAAACCATATGAGTTAGCGTTGATTGAACTCACAATCTTTATTCATCAGTCACAAACCAGCCGTGTGTACGCTATAGCAGTGAAAGTCAAGCTTTGAAATTGACGGAAACCTTTTTAGCGTTGCTCTGCGATACTTTTTTAATACTCACCGACGTCACTTTCACTAAAGACGTCATGCGCACTGCACTCCTCTTCTTCCTCATCGGCACTTTCTTCCTCTTCCTCTTCCTCTTCCTCTTTGTCGTCGTCGTCATCGTCGTCGTCATCATCGTTACTTCCGTTATCGGGCGCAGCCGATCGTCGACGCCTCACGTCTTCTTGTTCTTGTTCTTGGCGCTTCTCGTCGACTTCTTGTTCCTGTTCTTCTTGACCGAGCTGCTGATAGCCTTTCCTTCCTCCCGCTAACGTTCCGCCGACTCTGTTTCGCGGAGGAACTGTCCGTTCGTCTGTCCGTTTGCGTCGGCAAAATAAAGCAACAGGAGTTTCGTATAAATCACTTGTTGCTATGGCAAGCAAAAACGACGATACTATACATGTATGCGTCAAAACCACCTGTTGATTCTGAATTATATTCATTCAGTTTGGACCACATGTATCGACGGCAGTTGCGTTAATTGATTCACGGCAGACTCTAAGCCCATATAGAAGCTGCTGGTCGCCAGTAGAATATTGTGATTTTCTGCGATTAATTTACCTCTTCCACTGAGTAAGGAAAACCGTTTTGCTATGTATGAGCCAGTTCAGTCTCCGACGTCTTACAATAGCATAATAATAATATATAATAATATAATAATCTCATAATGTTGCTATTGGTCGTCGTCTCTTCGAACGCTCATGATATCGTCTGATAGAAACTTCATTTGCTTGGGGGGGGAGCTATTTTCCTGAAAAGAACATCTTTATTAGTTGTATCAACTGTTTTTTGTATAGCGCGTCATTTCGTTTCTGGTTTATTTCTGCGTGTTACATGTCACTGAGC
>CM030845.1:2596643-2621643 GCA_018105865.1 Metaphire vulgaris
TTATTATTATTATTATTATTATTATTATACCTGTAGCCGAGAAAACGGGTTTCTTTTTCATCGTATAGGAAATGCGGCAGTGTCGCACCTTGTAAATTATTTATTTCAGGTAGAAAATCCTCCATGTCAGGCCCAACATTGTTCAAGAGCTATTCAAGCGGATTGGAGGGGGAAGAAAATTCTCGGATTGACCTCCAGGTAACCATGACGACCGACCTTCTCTCGCCCGTTAACGGAAACTAACCGGTGATGGAGACGGTGATGACTTGATTGAATTTCGATGTGTGATGCGTGCTGCGTCTTTGGCCAACATCGAATATACCAGCAACTAATTCTATTCCTGCCGCGAAGTCGTGAGACAAATATCACTATAATTTCCCTGTTGTTTCAATGACCACCGCCAGGTGGCCTACGTTCGTCACTTCCACGAATCGCATCCCAGAAGCGAACAGCGTCTCGCCGCGGCTTCCGTCATTCATTCGCCACGCTGCTATTCAAGCCGCCGGCACCGTCTTTGATAGTTGATACAATGTAGAACGTAAATGTGCCATATGATAGATTCTTTATATTGACACACTCTAGCAGCACAAGAGGCCACAAATGCAAATTGTTCAAGCAGAGGGTGCACTGGACTGAGAAAGAAAGAAAATTTTTAGTGCAAGGGTTGTGGACAAATGGAACAGATTTGGGCGAGGTGGGAGTGACAGTTGAAACAGTAAACGGATTCAAAGGCTATCTCGATAAACTAGGTTATTGAATGCGGAGAGTTACTACAGTGGCTTTTACACAGGCTTACTTAGCCTCCTAAACCACTTTAAATCACATTATTATTTTTTTTATTTTTTTATTTTTTTATTATTATTAGAACGTAGTAGAAGTGAAAATGGCCGACACATCTGTGTGATTAAAGAAATTCTAGTTATTTACTAGGATGATAAAGTGCATATCCTGAATTAACTGCATTTGCATTATTGATGGCTTGGTACATTAATTCCGAGCGTCGAGGGAGAAAGCATCTATTAATAATTCTTACTTCATAGGTCACACCGGCTCCTCCTGTGTCCTCCTCCTCCTCCTTCTCCTCCTCCTCCTCCCACCCCATCCCGTGTCCCGGTGTGTGACGCAATGCATGGTCATAAAGTAATTCCGGACTTTCATCGTCAATGCAAGTGACGTTTTTATGGACCCGAAAGCACCGGAACTGAAGACATCGTCGACCAATCGACTTTAACGAACCTCTCGATCACCAATAAAACCTGTAATTTCTGTTTTTGAGACGGCAGAGGAAGAGAGAGAGAAAAGAGAGAGAGAGAGAGAGAGAGAGAGAGAGAGAGAGAGAGAGAGAGAGAGAGAGAGAGAGAGAGAGAGAGAGAGAGGACCAAAGGACTCGAACACAACGAAACGAACAGACGACATCGTATATATACATCAACTCCAGAAATCGATCAGCAGTCTAGACTTCGTCCCAATTTTCAATTTCAATTTTCGGATTCAAAGGCAATCTGGGAAAACTAGGTGATGGAATGCGGAGACGCCGGAGAGTTACTACAGTGGTTTTTCTCGCACAGGCTTACTTAGCCTCCTAAACCACTTTAAATCGCATTATTATTATTAATATAAAAAATTAATTCGAGATATTTATGCGTCGGTTCGAAATCGCGGGGATTTCTACCGTCGTATCCAATCTTCCCTCCCCCACCCCACCCCCTCACCCCCACCCCGACCGAGAGCCCAGCGCATGTCAGGTAACGAGGTGGCTTCTCGGAGAGTGATGCAATCGAAGAGAGGACGTCGTATAGACAGAGGTCGTGACGTTCGCCGTCATGCAAAGGTACTTTCGAATTCGTGACCAAATCAGGAAATTAATGCAGCTGTCATGCGCAGGATATAAATCACGAGGAAACGTCTGTTGCTTTTATTTCTTCTTCTTTGCTTCTTCTTCTTCTTCTTCGTCGTCGTCGTCATCATCATCAGCGTTGTCACGAACAAGCCACATATTCTCCATTATCACCAGCATCATACTTACTACGAAATAACTAATTAATTATGATCGCTGTCATGATAATGATAACCACAGTGTCGTCATCATCGTCATCGTAGTCGTTATTATCACATAAGTATAGCATACAGTAGGCATTGAATGAATTGAATGAAATATTAAACGTACCCAAAGATTAATATATATATATATATATATACATATATATATATACATATATATATAAGTGTGTGTGTGTATGTTCGCGTGTGTGTGTTTGTGTAATTCGTTGGGCATAAATCTTGACTCTAAAAGCATCAGGCTCCACTCGACCAAATCCAGAATTTTTCGCGTATTCTTAGGAATAACATTTTATGGCAGATCGTGTATAATCAGAGCACAGAAAGCTTATTCGAAACTCTTGGCCACGACTCAAATACTCAAAAGCGAAAAGAGTAGACAAACCGATTATTTCAAGCTTCTGCAGTTCGAAAACCCTTGGACTAATAATTATGTCTATATTTAGTCAATCGGCAATCCATGTATAGCAGATCACGAATGGTCCACAGTTATTAGAATCCTTTACAGATGCATCGTTGCTATCAACAGTTTTTATAACCAGTCCTGTTAGGGAAAATTCCCAAAAATCCCCCCAAACCCCCACAAAATCTCCCCCAAATCCCAGCACCGACACAAAATTTCGCAGCCAAGTCAATCCCCCCGCCCCAAGTCATGGAGTTTTGATAAAACGCTGATTATTAGAATCTTCATCGACAAAATTCCAGCTATTACGATTATCTGCGCTATATCATTGTCATCATAACAAACAGATTGGAAATTCAGCGCATCAGACGCCACATGTGAGTGTTGCATATCATATGTCAACAAATAATTGAGTATGACACTGACAGGCTTCACAGAATTCTGGCAACGGCAATGATAATACAGTAATTAAGATGATGATAATAGTGATGACGATAACCATAGTGACAAATTCATAATGATAGTGATAGCGATAGCGAAAACGATGACGATAGTGATAGTGATGATAACTACTGTATAATCATAGTGATAGATATTATCATTTAAGACCCTGGATTTGACCTGAATCTTTAAATGATTTTGATTTGGCGTCAAATCGGCTGATGCTCCTGTGAATTATGAAGTGGCGCTATAGAAGTTTAAGACTAGACTAGATAGATAGATTAGATAGTGATAGTGACAGTGATTAGTGATAATGGCAAGCATACTGATCAGTGGCGGTTTCAAGAATTTTTGGTGGGGTGATGCAAGGAATTTTTAGGAAGTTGGTGGGGCGGGGGATGAAAATAAATCCCGAAAAAGTTTGACAAGGAAAAAAACGGTCATTAATTAACAGTGTTTCCTCCTCCCCCAATAAATGTACAGAAAATTTCCTGAAAAAGACTGACAAGCAAAAACATATATATTTTGTAGACATTGTATATTTTGTATACATTGTATATTTTGTATACATTGTATATTTTGTATACATTGTATATTTGTATACATTGTATATTTTGTATACATTGTATATTTTGTATACATTGTATATTTGTATACATTGTATATTTGTATACATTGTATATTTTGTATACATTGTATATTTTGTATACATTGTATATTTTGTATACATTGTATATTTTGTATACATTGTATATTTTGTATACATTGTATATTTTGTATACATTGTATATTTTGTATACATTGTATATTTTGTATATATTTTGTATACAGTTTGCCCAGCGTCAAACGCTGATGACAAGCAAAAAAAGCTCGGTGGAAAGGGGAAGGGAGGTGCATTCCCAGTCATCCCCAACGCGGAACCGTCACTAATAGTGATAACGATAATGACGATAATTATATTATCAGTGACTGTTCACCTGTTGTAGCGACGTCTCCCTTGGGTTTCGTCGTCGTCTCTTCGTCGACGGGAAGCGTCATGAGGTTACGAACGTTCAGAGGGACCTCTCGAGTAGGCACAACGTCGACCCGGACCTTGGCACACAGCCCGTCCCTCTCCAGGCGCCGACAGAGCCCGAGCTGAGCGCTGTTCAGGGCGAACCAGTGTCCGTCTTTCTCGACGATCTGGACCTTCAGGTGACGGTGCCCGACGGTCGCCAGCTCGGCGACGGTACGGTCCAGCTGCTGAAGGAGGCAGGCCTCGTCACCGCCGCCGCCGCCGCCGCCGGGAAGGAATTCGCCGTCGCCTGCTGATGGAGAAGTAGGGCCGCCGCTTGCGGTCAGACCGAAGCAGCGGCTGTCCGGGTGGATGTAGTGGATCGACGACGGAGACATGTACATGACCTTCGACCCGGAAATACATCCGGCGTTCATCGCCGCAGATTTCAGCATCTAATAAGATAAAGCAAATCGATAATAAGTCCGTGAAATTTGAAATTTTAACCGACGGCTAGCTGAACTTACCCAATGCCCACGCATAAAACGGACTCACCAACTGACTGGCTGGCTGGCTGGGTCATTGCATCGCCAGTTTGAAAGAAGTCGACGGTCAGACCCAGCCTGCCTGCCAGTCAGCCAGTCAATCCTGTCAGTCCGGCATTGATTCAGCCGGTAAGTGAACTCGATAGAACCTTCATTTGCTTGTAAATTAGACCGATCTCGAGTTGCCGACTATAAGCTTTTGCAAAATGCATGCACGATCCGATCGAATGCATTATATATTATCGTCTCCGGCAAAACAGTTTCACCCGAGTAATAGGAACCTAGCGGCCTGTCCGCCGCCCTTTTCCTCCTCCGTTGCAAAGGTAAACTCACGCGAGAGGGAGGGGTAGGGGCGCCCCCTGGCGAGCGCTCTACGACGACGACGACGACGACGACGGCCTCTAAGGTAATGTCTAAATTATATAGCGCCGTAATAACATGATGCTGCGGAGAAAAGCCGACGAAGTCGAGAGGCCGCGCATACGATTCTTGCGCGAAGGAAGAATCGCATTTTCTCTTTGCAAACGGATTACACGAAGCGATAGAACTGAATGCGCCGCGCTCTTAGATGCCTTGGTTGCGTGCATGCATGCATGCATGCATGCATGCATGTGTGTGTGTTTGTGTGTTAGTGTGTGTCTTCGAAGCATTCAACTGTTTCTGTGTGTGCCCTTCTGTTCGTCTGGATGTCTCTGTGCTCGCCCTTCTGATCGTTCGACCGCGTCTTCGTCGTCGTCTGTATCAATCGCATGCATCGGGAGTTCTCTCTATGCTTATATATATATATATATATATATATATATATATATATATATATATATATATATATATATATATATATATATATATATGCCGATCGGGGCGGTGAGTCTCGCTCGTCCCTAGAAATCCTTCTGGGACCCGCGGCGTAACAAGCATCGTCCCCGCTATGGACGGGGGGGAGGGGGCGCGACATAATGAAGCGGAGGACGCCGAATGGGGGAAGGAGGAGGGCAGTCGGCGGCGGCGGAGGCGGAGGCGGAGGCGGAGGCGGCGGCAGGAGATGCCCGGGGTGGACGGACGGAGGAGTCGCGCGATCTGTCACGGGAAGTTGCCCGTCGGCGCTTTTTTGGGCGCTCGCCCGACCGACCGACCGACCGACCGACCGACTTGACAGACGGGGGGAAAGAACAGTCGACAACAAGGACGGCAGATAACCTGAGAGAGAGACAGACAGACAGACAGACAGACAGACACACACAGAGACAGACAGACAGACAGAGATACAAGGAGAGAGAGAGAAAGAAAGAGAAAGAAAAAACCTCAATGCAGTGGACTGTGTATACCAATAATAATCGAAAACAAACGACAGAGCGTCATCCAGTGGGGCGGGGTGAGCATCGGAGCAACAGAGAGACAGACAGACAGACAGAGAGAAAGACAGACAGACAGCCAGACACAGAGACAGGCAGAGGCTGCAGCGCGGATGACAAATGAAGACATCTAGTCGCTCTGTACAAATAACAGAACGCAATATTCTCTCTGTGTTATGAGACTAATGCGTCCACAATCTATCGACTGAAAATGGGCGTCCAAGTCAAACGCAGACTCTGAAACCGAGGAGAGAGAGAGAGAGAGAGAGAGAGAGAGAGAGAGAGAGAGAGAGAGAGAGAGGAACGTTGTCAGAGTGGGTTCGTTACGATGTCCAGATGTAGCGATCGAGCGCTGATCAATAATATAGCAGAAGAGTGGCTTCTTCGACTGGTTTCATATAATAATGAACAAAGATTCAGCATTTTGCTCATTTACTTTTTGCAGACTAGGCTACTTACTTACTGCTGTCCCGGAGACCGGCGAGCCTGATCACGATGGCATCGGTTTCACGAAGGAAACGACTATATACGACGTTTCGACTTATAATAATTATAATGGCTTAGCCAGACTTACGAAATGAAAAACAAAACAAAAATGTACTTTGAATTAAAGAACACGAAGAACATAAATCGACTCCTCGAAAATATGACTTTGCACACTACCCACCCACCCACCCCTTCCATCACCAATTATTATCAACAGGGGCGTAGCCAGGAATTTGATTTGGGAAGGTGTAATTGGGGGGGGGGTATAAACCTTAACTATAAACCATATAAACTACATATAACCACATATAAATCACATTAAAAACTTTAAGGTAGACTGATTTTTTTTGGGGGTATATACCGATAAACCCCCCTCCCCGTCGCTACGCCCCTGATTATCAAAGCCGTTAACTGCGACAGCGAGTGATGTATTGCTCGGGTTATTTATACGGATCTAATTTTCTTCTTTTCGAGATTTCTTCCGCCCGGCTTCAGGATTTAATTAGTCTTTTCGAACTCCATGCGGTCTTATTAGCGGGACAAAGATTTCGACGGAAACATCCGAAAAGCGCGCGGAATCTTTAATTTTCGCCAAATTCCTTCACACTAAATCATTCAATAACTCTGCGAAGGAGGAGAAGGGGAGGAGAAGGAGGAGGAGGAGGAGGACGACGACGACGACGACGACGACGATGAGAGAGGAGCGCAAGATGCGAAGCAGCCTGGCGACCGTTTGCTGTGGAACTCCTCCTTGGTACTTTTTTTCTAGGACAAAAGGTTTGGCAACTCATTTCAAATCTGGGTTATCGTAAGAAGCATGCCACAGACAGATATTAGTAGAACAGCAGCTCTTGGAATTGCCTATTTATACAAAATGTATAAAATGCTCGTTGCTTTTAAACTTGTAAGCTACGCTGTTCCCGTGCTCTCCCACTGAAAAACTCCTCTTTCTCCTCCTCCTCCTCCTCCTCCTCCTCCTCCTCCTCCGCCTCCTAGGCGGCGCTAGACCCACGCGTGACGGATTGCGGTCGGAGACACTTCTCACCCGCACGTACGTAGGCTACTCTTGTCTTCGCAAACCAACAGCTACACCGGGTGCCGAAACGGTGTATGGAGGCGAGGGGCGGGGGGTTGGGGGGTGGCGAGAGGGTGACGTCACTCCACCGGCCGCCGACGCGTCGCCGCGTTATTGCTTCCTGTCGGTCGGGGCGCAGTTGCCGTCTTTCTAATTCGCCGGCCGCGTCGTCGTCGTCGTCGTCGGTCGAATGCGACGTTCGGCGACTCTTTTCGCGCATCGCCGACGTTTAGCTGACGTCATCAATAATTCAGGGTAACCGCCGACGGACGTTAGAAATTAATGCGTTTCTCCTGCGCGGTTTCTTTTTTTGGCGGGGGGGGAAGGGAGGGGTAAATTGTGGCGTCTATCAAGATGCCTAAATGAATTCCGAGCAATCAGGCCTCGGGGCCTTTTTTGCACGGCGATAACTTAAATTAATGATCGAAATTTGCACGGATTCTGTTGGCCGTGGGGCGGGGAAGATAGAAGAGTGTTCAACGACGGTGGCCTGTGGAGCTGTGGAGCTGGTGGAAGCGAGTTCGATATCCACCGATGGCTTCGGGTTGACTCAGCCTTAACTCGACGGCAGTAGGGGGTTATCAGTAGGGTTATCAGACCGTCCTTAAATGATAAGGACAGTAGGCTATACTTAAATTCTGCAGCCCCGTCATAGGCGGATTTTATTAAAGGCTAGGGTAGGTTTAGGCCTACCCAACTAATCCCACCAAAACAAACAAAAATTTTCCCATCAACACCATGCAGGTCTGTCGCGTGCTATTGATCAGTGTTTATTCTAGCCACCTTGACATTGGAAGGGATTTTGAAATGTTTGGAGGGGGGACAAGGTCTGAGTCTCCACACTTTGGGGGGGGATTTCCATCCTCCCAGTCAACATATAAAAAAATTTGAGGGGGAATTTTAAAACTTTGGGGGGAAATTCCCCCCTCCCGAGAAGGCCTAGAATAAACCCTGGCTATTGATGTGTGCAAGAAAATCTAGGCCCTTTTAGGAAAGGCATCCTGTGAGACAATAAAAGCAATTCCACTGGTGACATGGCGGATGACGCAGGAGGCATATTCAGACTGATTCGGATGAAGGAAAGTACCGGTACTAACAATGCCAGTGCGATCTATCTGTTGGTATATGTACGATATTTGTGGCATGGAGTACACTGTTGCTAAGTTAGAGCATAATAGTGACAAAACAGCATGAAGAATTAATGAATACTTTGGATTAATTATTAGTAAAGCAGTCTGCCATAGTTCAATTGCAGATGATTGCACGTGCAGTGCATAATTCCATGATTAAAGAGATTCCTCTGGCCAGGGGCTGACCTTGGCAGAAAAAATGTCAGACCCTGAAACAAGAACTGCCTCTGTTGACAATCTGATGTTGCCACCGGAGGAAGGGGTGACTTAAAAGTCACAATCATAGGGAATGGAAAATATGCTGGAAAAATTAGTTGAGATGTGGAGTATAAAACTCAAATTCTGCGATACATTAACATAATCACCGACAACGCAATGTGTATGCCCTTTCCCAATGACACAGACAAACATCAGAAACCAGAAATTAACGTCAAAGTTTTGAGCTTCATTTTACAAATTTATATTGTGAAATAAACCATGATTACTGCACAAATAACAGTGTCCCAGTCAAAAAAGCAAATTCAAACACACAAAAACTTTTCAACACCATTTTCGATGTGAACATACATTATTATTATTACTATTATTATTATTACTATTATTATTATTATTATTACTATTATTATTATTATTACTATTTACAAACAAATTCAAACACACAAAAACTTCACACCATTTTTGATGTGAACATACATTATTATTATTATTATTATTATTATTATTATATTATTACTATTTTCAAACAAATTCAAACACACAAAAACTTCTCAACACCATTTTCGATGTGAACATACATTATTATTATTATTATTATTATTATTATTATTATTATTATTATTTTCAAACAAATTCAAACACACAAAAACGTCTCAACATCATTTTCGATGTGAACATACATTATTATTATTATTATTATTATTATTATTATTTACTGTTTTCAAGCGATGAAAAGTTCAAGAGTGTTTAGAATGGCCAGTTGCAATTGCTTCCAGCATGTTTCGTTCACTCTTCAAACCAGTATATTCATGATCCCGACTTACAGTTGCAGGATCGGCAAATGCGAGCTTAGATTCAGACGAACTGAACTCCGAAGGAGCTGCATTTATGCTGCCAAGTTTCTGCGAATTTTTACGAATACTTCCGCCCACTTGCCTCAGCAAAGTATTTTTAAGTACGGCTAATTCGTTAGTCAGGTTTTTGACTTGGTGCTCTAAATCTTCGTTTTCCTGGCGCAACTGAGTGATCTTCTCGTCGGTCGGGCTTTCTGACGACTTTTCTCGCGACTTTTTTTTACCGCGAGGTTATTGCGATCTCGCTTGATTCGGTAAGCCTCGTCGCCTTCTTTCTCGTCGCTCTCGATTTGAGACGCTTTAGGCCTCGGAGCCATCGGCAGAATGCTCACCTGCAGATTCGCATACAACAAAAGTTCCTGTACGCACGCGTCACCATCGTACAGAGCAAATCCAATAATACAGGCAAACTAGGCAAAAACTTTGAGCAATTTGTTTGAAGGCTCGGAAATAGCGGCTATGGATGCAGTAAAGTAAAAAGTAAAGTAAAAAGTAAAGTTTTCCCATACTCAATTCTGAGCGTTGGGGCCGGTGCTGATCTCCGGTCTCTTAGGCATACAGTGACGCGGGTGGCACACACCATTAACCTAGAGTAGGTTGCCAGTCAAACGTCTAGGCCTGCGCTTTACTTCGCAGCAAACGCTGCTCCTCAATTTGATGTTATAACCGCCCTCTAAGCGAGTAAGGCTGAGTCGACCTTAGGGGCTCCTACGGGATTTGAACCCGTTCCATCAGTGTGCCTGCCCAGCGTGTAACCAATTCTGCCATCTTCCCGCCCCATGGATGCAGGCCAAGCAGAAATTATGCTACCAGAGTGGCACCAGTCAAACAATGTTTCTCAGCTACCTAGCAGAGTTTCAATGGTGCTATGGTCATAAGGGACATGTTTTTGGCAGTTATTTAAGACTTTTATGTGAAAATTACAACATGAAACATTTGTATTGACTTTACTGTTTATATTTTCATCATTTTCATGTGTCATATATCTAGGTTAAGTTGGCAAAGAATTATAATTTGGGAATAGGGGATTTGACTTTTGCTTGTTCTGTTGCATTATGTGTCCAGCATACTGAGCCTCCAATTTTCTTTAGTACCTCTTATTTGTTATTCTCTCTTGCCAGGCCTGAAGCACCACATTTCAAAAAGGCCTGTATTTTATTTTTCAACTGCTTTGTTAGAGTCCATAGTATACATCATTCAACTCATTCTCTGTTATGAAACTGCCCAAATATTTGTATTCCTTTACTTGTTCCAACTTAGTGATATAATTTTATCTTACTATCATCGTTTTTGTTTTCTTTCTGTTAAAAACCTATTGTTATAAGATAGTCAACACTAAACCTTTTTGATGCCTGCCCACTTTAGTGTCTCAGATGATTTTTTGGCGTTAAGATAGCAGAGGGTGAATTTTCTGAAGGAGTTGATTTTCTGCGAAACGTCTTGATTCTGCTAATGGTGTGATTCTGTTCTTTATTACTTGTTGTAAGATTTTAGATGCCGATACTTATAATTCTGTAGTGGAGTCTTGTGCTTTGTTTATCTTTGGGATTGGGCAAATATGCAAACGACACTGTCTCCATTTTCGGCGAATTATAATTTGGGAATGGGATGGTATAGAGGCCTTAACGAGATAGTCATTCAACTCCTGATATTCATACAAAAACCAGAAAGCAACACAACCTTTTTATATCTAAGATAACGATAATGAAACGTCTTAAGCCAGACGTTTGGAGCTGGATAAGCAAGCAAACGACACTGTCCAGTCGGCGCTGATGGCCACGTGAAACCCTGAGATTCGCAGAAAGCACACAACTATATCTGTAACGATAATGAAACTTAACAGAGAGCTGGTAACAGCAAGCAACTAAATACAGGCGCCACAAACACTGGACTTAACACTGGGAATCAACAAGGCGCTATACAAATTCAGGATATGATTAACAATAACAATGTACTTTGTCTTCGATCAAACACGCTTTATATTGTATATGATCAAATTACGGTAAGATCCAAATCATAATAGATAAACGATAAACTCACAAGATTCTAGCGGATTATCCTGAGATATGTAACGCCGATACGTATTTTAACTGAATTAAACGAAAATATGCAAAAATTTCTGTTGACAAAATCGCTCTTCCTTGTAACTGTAGGAGTGTAGGAGATTTGGCAAATAAGTAAGAAAGTAGTCGCTTTCTAATAATGCTGCATTGGTTTTTGCGTCTGCGGTAATTGCTATCCAGTTTCAGTTAACTATACAAAAATAAACAAACACTGGTAAATAACAGAAGTTCGGAATTAACATATGTAGGTCAGAAATATGTCCCTCAAAGAGCGGCTGTTGATTCTGGTCCGTCTTTTTCCTATTAGGCTATTAGCATTTCCTCCATACTAGTCTGTCTGGCTGTTCCCCACTATCTGATCTCTGGAATGACCTGGTATAAGTGACCCTTTGCGGATGTATTTGAAGTACCATCGATTGACATCCTTTGGTATTATAAATGATGCGTTTTAGAAGTGCACAGTTATTATATTTATATATATATTCTGTGCAAAATTAATTTTAAAAGATAACCTACTTAATAACTCGACCCACAAGCTGACCAATGGCAACTGGAGTATAATCGAAGACTGAGCTTGATTGGTTGTCGCGATTCGCTCTCTTAATAGATCATGTAATTTGTTAACTTTTGGAGCAAATATATTGTTAAAACTATTTATGCCAGAGGCTAAATTATTATATAAGTAAGAAGTATGTGTAATATTAAATAAAATATAAATTTGCGGTTCTAAAGGCCGACGAACATTTTATATTGGCGTATACCGATGGAGCCGGGATAATACCTCCATGGATGGAGCGCATTGAGACCAACGGGTCTTTCTCGTGTCTTTTTCACACAAGAATTGCTTTCAATAACGAAGAAAAACGCTGCTTTAGCGCAAGTAATTAATTTAATTCTAATATCACGGCCACAAATACGACCGATTGACCGTTTGTTTAGAATTCAGACAGTCCTACTTTTGTTGTATGTAAAAACGTGGCTATTAGCGTTTTGTGGTTTCCGCACAAGACAGATCCTACTATGCCACAATAAACCGGCTATTATTATTATTATTATTATTATTATTATTATTATCTGCCCTTGATTTTCGTTGTGCTACATAAATTTGTGTTAGCATGTTTGCTTGGGGAAGTGCTTCAAACATTTGTAATTTGTTGTTATTAGAGTATTGAAGAATGTATTTAGAAATTGACCAGGTGTAAATGCAAAATTATGGCAAAATATACTTCACAGCCTTAAGACTCACCAAGGCATACTATAAATGCCTGATTGCATTTAGTTAACTTTGTTAACAATGTTTTTCGCCCTAAGTCGAGAACATATTTAATTGAAAGCAGATCTTTTATATCTAAGCTCGTTTTACCCTTAAGATGTTTTGCTCCCAGTCAGGACGTTACATCCCATAGACATTTTGCAGCTGAGAAGTTTTATCTTCAATTTGTGACAATCCCCCCCCATGCTGACATAGCACTAAAAACTGCTGGATGGCTTGAGCTTGTTAATACCGAGGTCTATTGCTATATAAGATAAAATTATCAGAGTATGATATCATCAGTGTATATGGGTCTATTGCTATATAAGATAAAATTATCAGAGTATGATATCATCAGTGTATATGGCTTATTCAGGTTGCATCCTTATATGCCTCATACCTGCCTCCATTGTTTCTTGAGAGTGAATTATGTACAGGCTGGGGGAGAAGTCTTAGTAGTTGAACATCTAGGAGGTATTTTGTTGATGCTGGGGCAAAAGTCTTTGGGGTGAAAAGTCTAATCAGTATTTAATTTTGGAACAGAAGTTATACCTCTTGGTGCTTACCATTGCTAAAGCTTACAGCTTGGCATTGTATTTGTTAGATTTTATGATGTTGGGAGTTTTTAAGATTAGAATTATGTCTGAATTTCTGTTTTGTTGTTATATTCTCATTCTTTACTTTTTCAATTTCGTCACATTGAATGAGAGTATGTGATATTGAAGGGCTGACAAAGAATTTTGTTGGTCACTCCCTGTCATTAAATCAACATAGTTTCTAACTCAAATGCTTTTAAGTTGTGGCACAATGTGTTTAAATTGTAATTGTCATTTTATTTTCATTCGCATGTTTTATTTTCTTCAAAATGCCGTGTTTTTAGAATGAGTCAGAAACGGCCCAGTACTGGTGATTGTGAAGTGTTCGAAAAAAGGAGAAAAGTTGACGAAATTTATGAAATTGAGTCAAATTCCAATGACTCTGTGCATTTGACTTGCAACGGAAATGTTGTCGCCAGTGGTGAGTTATAATTTAAATTAGCGTAAGATCTATGACACCTCATTTGCAAACGGCAAATAAAAATTTGGATATTTTGGACTTCAACACGTGCATCTCATGAAAAGATTCAGGCCGTTGTGCTCAGAAATTTACGCTGGATATTATTCCCAGAAGCTGCGCTTGAAAAATTTAGACTAGAAATTTGTCTGACAATACAGGAAAGCAAAGAATAATTATAGTAATAGAATCCACGATGATGATACAGTGAAGCCCGCTTAATTGCATAGGTGCCGTGCAAGCCTTACTTATGCGATTAACTGGGCTATGCGAATAGCCGAGACGTCTGATAATTAATTTTACGCACAAAACACTGGTTCGGGTTTTTATGTTATGCAATTATGCGGGTTATGCAATTAAGCGGTATGCGATTAAGTGGGATCCACTGTACATGAAATACTTGCTATTGCAGTAGCCTTGCTAGAAACTGAGAGTTAAGCGAATGCTGTGAATTAAAACTTTCTATTATGCCGATGATCAGTACATTATTTCAGGACGTAAATGTTAGAAACTATCATAATGAGCTTCAAATCTGTAGAAATCTCAGACATTGTGTGCAACTCAGTCAATGGCACGAACAACATTGAGGCTGCCAGCGACGTCGGCACAATAAGCGTCATCACGGGTGGCGACGTAAAATCAACGCTGGAACTGCTGCGCGAGTGTTTTCCATGTCGGAAGTTCCAGTTGTGTCTACCTCCAGTCATCCTCAAGCACCAAATCTTTTGTTTTGTGGACGACAGAGAACTGGTCGACCAAGTGCTGGTTAGTTGCATACGTTCTTGTTCAACTTCTGGTTGGCTGCTCTTCTTGAAGCGATCAGTTATGTAGGCAAGTAAGTAAGTAAGTAAGCAAGTAAATGTTGCAAGACTTTTTAAATGCATAATTATGAGCTTTTGGATCGCCGCGTAGCAGATGTAAACGTAAACTGAAGAATATTTTGTAGAGAAGTACGGCATGCTTTGTATTTTAAGAGGCTGAGAGAATTCCATTATTTCTTAATTATCTAAATGTTAGACGCACCAAGAAAATAAACCATATTTTCAGTTAGCATCATCATCATCATGTTCTCTGTCCTGGGACAGGTTCAGGGCTCCATTGTTTCCATTCCTCTCTGCGTCAGTTAACATTATGAACAAATCCCACAGATGCTGAAATACTATTTCGTGTTTTCAGAGTTCGTTAACTGCAAATGGTGAAATAATTCAGATTGGATGCTCTCACCTTACATTGATAGTTTTCACCAAAGATTATAAATCTCATGTGATACAACACATGACGAAGCTACGAGTCGCAGAGGACTTGATCAGTACGTGTCACTGCCGGAAACATTTGTGAATATTCTAGCCTTTGATTGAATGAACAGGAAAAGCAAAAAGCTGCTTACTGTAATTGTAAATCAGTATTGCAGTTTGAACATGTTTGAATGGTCTAGATGCTGCATATTTTCCATTATTTGTGTATATAGTACAAAGCAGTTGTGTACCGGGTAATTTTGTGACAGAAAATATTTGCTCTGTTTGGGTAGGAAATCTGTATGTTGAAAATTGAAGAGACATAAATTGACATTACTTTAGCTGAAAACTGGTATCACAGTTATGGGAGCAATGTAGGTTTATTACTTAACCAGTACTTGAGGTTATTAGAGTACTGTAATGTAGGCTTATTGCTTACCAGTACTCGAGGTTACAATGATTGGGTTGTTTTGCATGTGAGGTTAAATTCCATCAGCCTTTTGAAGTTATTTTACATTCTGATGGTATGCTATCATCACAGTATTTAGATTAACCATGTTTTTCTATATGTTTGCCTGTGTTTACCTGCAATTGTAGGTGAATTTCTTTTGCTGACCAATGTGATAACAAGTGCAGGGGGCATAATTGATCACCGACAGATACTGCAGAGTTCAAAAATATCAACTGAAGATATAAAGTGAGTTCCTGGCATCCTATCAAGATCAGTTCTGTCGAGAGTTATAGGCAGTTTGAACTCTGTAGCCACACTTTTATGTTTTTCAATTTTGCTATGTATTTACAAATGCATCGATCCAAGAAGCTTATGATAAATCATGTATTTTTGCATATTATTTTATTCTTTATTCGATTAAAAGTTTTTCAATTCAGCATCAAAAGCCATCAAAGTCTTGTATACAAGAAGCGGCCAACCAATTGAGCCTCACGTTAACTAAACTTTGTTTTAAGTGTGAACCTGCTTAGCATTTACTAATTGCCTTAGTAAAGCAAAGCATTCGCCATCATTGTACAATGTACATCTTGGTTCTGCCCTCTACTGAGTATATAGTGTGACATTCTAGGTGAGATGCATGCTTAGCATTCCACAATGGTTAATGTAGCAACTAATTTAAGATGATTGTAAAATATTTCTGGTCTTGTAGCTGCTTCAGAAAAGCGCACCATAGAAGCTATTCCAGTATTTGAAAAATCTTTTTTTCAACTTGTAGAATACTTTGAGCATAAAAAGATACTGGGTGCGGTCCTTTGCATTGCTTTTCTAAGTTATGTTTATTTCTGGTTTTTTTAGACAGTTGGTTCAAATGGGTGTGCTGCAGATGTACGACGAAAGCTTGTATTCATTTGGTCTGCCACAAGTGGCTTTGTTTCTGAGGTGCTTTTGGTTTGGGCGGAATGCTGTCCTGACCATGGTCAAGCGGTCTAAAAATCAGCAAATTCTAGAGGAGGTGATTGATTAATTTGAGCCAATTTGCTAGTTTATGTTTCAAATTTCTGTCTTTTCTATACGATCCGTATTTCCCGTTGAATGAAACGTGAAAAATTAATATAGTTTAAGTTTGTTTGCAGTTTTCTTTTTGTTGCTCTGCGATGTTATTGTTATTTTTTTAGAATATTCAAATTAATTTATTTCTGCTATCGAATTTTATGACAGGACCTGACAAGTCGTAGACTGCCTAAGCTTGCTCGTCTTGGAATAGTCTTTCATACACGTGATATCATTGGCGCTGAGCTTGTCGAAAGGTTTGAGTTTTTAGGCATAATGATTATTTTTTTTTTTAAGTCTGTTTTATGATTATTTCATATGTGTATCTCCCTCAAAAGCTTATTTTGAAGATGCACACGTATCATTGTACATCTCGGTTCTGCCCTCTACTGAGTATATGGTGTGACATTCCAGGTGGAATTTTTTTAGTGGAATATTCTGAAAATATTAATTGCTGCGACACCTATTTTACTGGTGTCACTTAGAATGGACAACAATTTACATCTTGTGATGTCATCTAGAATTGACATTTCTGAGTTTTTTTCTACACGGAGAAAGTAGATTCTGTGAAATTTGGTTTTATGTTAATAAGTAGATTATTATGTAATGTTATATTGTTATGATTTTAATTGTTTTATTTCTATATCTGGAAAATGGTCTGTTGCATTGATTTTGCTGTATTTCTGCAATCTAGGGTTAATACGACATGTGGCCAGTTTCTGAGGCTGCCGTATCTATCCATGCCAACATAGAACTTTCCAGAAGCAGTGTGTGTGATTGTAGTGAAAGCTGAGAACATCTTTGATTAATTGGCCTCATTCTCTGTTATATTCAACGGAACTTGAACACAGCGTTGCCTCAGCCTTGGCAAACCGAACTTCCGAGAGAAACCTCGTGCTCTGGAACAGTTCTTCTGCGAATTAACGCTGTTTCTTCTTTAACGCGCGCGTATGTTTTGTCTTGCGTCGACCAGTTTTGCGATTGACTTGAGGTGTTTGTTTTTGATTCAGACGCGCGCAGCTGATCTGTGTGTATGCATAAGGATTCCATGCACATTTTTTCGAGTCAATCTCTCGGCGTTTGTCGTCCGTTAATATGTTGGAAAGCCGTTCTTATTCTTAACGATTTCCGTGATTATTTTTATTTGTGACGAGAGCAGCGACCAACAAAATGCATTCGCTGAAGATGCATTAATATTGATTGTTGCCGCTATTTTGGCATGTCTGTTCTTTACAAAGATGTTACATTAAATTGCCAGATTGTTGTGATCCTCCCTTTAACCCCTTAACCGTGTATTTAACTGTAACTCGACGTAAAATGGACGGATATATCCGGGATCCCCAGTTAAGGGGTTAATTACTGTAACTCCATGCTAAATGTCTGTTGCTAATTTAAGATATTAGTTTACTGGGGTTGTGCCTTTGACGAGCTTCCTTACTTACTTTATTGGTTGTTTTAGAATGTCGATGACTTTGAGCTTAAAGTTTTGTCTTACGGGAATATAAAAGGCCCCACTATTACGATGCAATTGTCCAGTTTATTTGTCTTTATGCTTTGTGAAATCGTTTTTAAATTGCTTAATTTTAAATATAATTAATAGATTACTAATAGTTATTTAATTAATTAATTAACAAATGTTTCATATTTAATGGCCAGTTTAGTTGATTCGGTTGTTTTACGAACTTCTGAAATATATTTTAATGAAAAATGCTTGTGTTTAATATTCTTATATTGGCATCTGTTCGGTGTTGACGAGAGTCACTTGCACCATGTTCGAAGTCTTAAACCAATGCTAGAGTTGCTTGTTCGTATGAGTTTCTAATAGGCAAAGTCGCACTTCGTATGCAAATACTGTACAGAATTTCATCGGTGAATGGAGTTTTCTGTCGATCTTCTTGAATAGAATAATTTATGAATAGGCTAGTGATTAAAGCTTAATATAAAAACTGACTTGGTTCTTTGCGGTTGTAATATTTTACTTTTAGATAACGTGGTTAAGTCTTGTTGTAAGCATCGGCAGTTGTCTTTCGTCGTTCTGCAATAATTCCGTTCCAGTTTATTGTAACTGTTCAAAAACGGTGTTGTTTGTTGTGGCTAAGCTGTTAGTTTATTATTTTATTTATTGGAAGTTTGCTTGATGCGCGTTCTATGGTTTATAGAAAATTAATGTCTTCAGTTATGAATGGTCATTTGTTGCCACAGATTTTTGTTGTACTGTATTTTGCCTTTTGTATTTCATGTGTATGTATGGTATGTATGAAATATATATATATATATATATATATATATACTGTATATATATATACTGTATAAAAATAAAATATATATAGTTATATATATATATATATATATATATATATATATATATATATATATATATAATATATATATGTATATGTATATATATATATATGGTATTGTTTTGCATTGCAGAGAAATAGGAAGTAACGATGCTTAGCTTGGGTTTCCCTGTTTTACTATTTACCCAGGGTGGTCTAATTATAGCAAAAGTAAAGCAAATAATACTTTGAGAACAGACAGAGAACATGCTTTTATCTGTCAAAATTTTGACAGTGGTGATGGTTAGCATAAAAGTTCGTTATTTTTGCCAAAGATAGTGTATTTATTGTGTTAAATGTGTATTAAATGGATATCTTATGAGGCGTGTGGTTCGATTGTACATTCTAGTGAATGTGAAGATATTGCATTGGAACCGAAGCAAAATGGCGCCACAACAGGTGTTAGGGCAGGGGGGGGGAGCAACTAGGCCTAGTGATTTTGTGCAGAAATCCCAGCTTCCAGACTGTTCCAAAGAGGAAAAGGATAACACGAGAGCTTCCAAAGCAGTGGCGGCTCCAGGATTTGGCAAGTGGGGCCGGGGTGGGGGCGTTGGGTGGCAACGTCTAATCATGGGGGGCAGTGGGCGTGACTTTTGGGGCCCAGGGGCATCTTTTGGGGTTAGAGTTTCGAGCTGACGAGCAAAACAAAAAACGTTATCACCTCGTTTTTTATCCTGTTATCCTGACGAGCAAAAAAAACCTTATCGCCTCCTTTTTTATCCTGACGGTCCACATCATTTCTAGGGTTAGGGTTAGGTTTAAGTTAGGCCCTAACCCTAGCTTAGACCCTCTTCGGGGCCCGGGGAGTGCCGCCACGTTACGCCACTAAGAACCATTTGTTGTTATGACCGTATAGGGCACGGGGGCCTCTGTGGAGCCGCCACTGCTCCAAAGACCGGACCGAAGGCAAGACCGAAGACTTGATAATTATATAATTAATGTTTGCCGAGAAATATTTAAATATACTTTGAAACCTAGAACCGGTTTCCGTTAGAAAACGGCGTTGGTTGCCTTTATTAATTTCCGTCTGCAGCACAAATGTGGGCAAACAGTTATAAGCTTAAGGGCTGCCCATTAATTACGTCAACAAAATAGGGGAGAGGTTTTGAAAAAGTTTGACAGTTGTTGACAGGGGGGAGCGGGTCAAGAGAAGTTGACGGCAACAATTTCATTTTTTTACAAATAAAAATAAATTTAATGGAATACTGTTTATTACAACGGAAAAAACCTGACAAGCAAGAAAAAAGGTCACCACCACATTATGACACTTGATGAGCAAAATAAAGGGGAAAATGGTCATCGCCGCAAAAATAATAGCCTTCTAAACGTTTTAGTGAGACCCGTCACTGATCTTAGTTGGGGGAGTGGGGGGCAACTTCTAATCAACCATTTGTTGTTTAATGTATGTAGCATTAGTTATAGGGTCCCAACTGGGGTCGACAGTTGTTGACGGGCCCCTGGCCCCGGTGGAGGTTGGGGAGGGGGGGGTCAAAAATTGCCCAAAAGTTTGACAAGGGGGCCATGATTAATGAAAAAGCCATGATTAATGGACAGCCCTTATTTGAGTCACATAAGTTCGGGAGGCATTTTTAATTGGTTTATATTACTGTATGTTAAATAATTGATTTTTAATTGGTTTCTAATTTTATATTATGTCAAATAAGTTAACGACGGCGTGAAACACTTGCCATACACAGAATGGACCCGTGGGGGGTCTCAGTAAGCAGTGACCAGAAGTTCTTACCGTCTCCCCCCCCCCCCAAGATGCCACGCACGCAGGACAAGTTTATATTAGTTGCACTGATCTGAACTGTGTTACTGATATACTTGTAGCATATGTTTGCCTGGCCAATGAGTTCTTACTTTGCAATTTGCACAGCAAAAGGCCTAAAACAATTAACAGCGAAGATAATTTATAGTAAAAGTGATTCCCATCGTTTTGAAGACCATTTTCCTGTTTCTCTTTCAACTTTTTTTGCTATCGCGCGCGCGCGTGTGTAGGCCGTATCCTGCATCGAAAGTGTTGCCTATGCTTGCTCATATATAGGTTTGCAAATATAATTCCCTCGAAAATTCTTCTTCTTATTCTTCTTTAGGTGTTGTGTATTTCTACGTTAGCGACCACGGATTTCCCTCAAAATAGGCTAATGGTCGTCAAATAATAATAATAATAATAATAATAATAATAATAATAATAATAATAATAATAATAATAATAATAATAATAATAATAATGTGATTTTAAGTGGTTTAGGAGGCTATATTCGTTAGTTCTCTTGTCTGTCCATGGGACCTTTAGAATCCTCCTATAAAGCCACATTTCGGCCGCTTCCATTACTGTTTTTCGGGGAAGACAAGACACTTTCGATCTGACAAGTTTGCGAAAAAGAAAACGGCCTTTTTAAGCTTATAAGTGTGAAAACCACTGATGTAACCATCTGCATTCAATAACCTAGTTTATCGAGATAAAATCGCGAATAGATAAAATCTATCGAGATAGAAATCCAAAGTTCACCAACGAACTTTTCGACCTAGACTATAGCTGCAGCAAACCCTTTAACCCTAGGCGCCGCTGTAGGGCCATCGGAAGACATCGTCAAAGAGGATAGACACTGTATCATCAGTGGCGTAGCCAGCTTATGCAAGGCGGGGTTGTTAAGTGGAGGCACTGTGCAACTGAACACCAGCGGGGCCGCGACCTACCCCACTACACCCCTCCTTCAACAAAAGTCAACGGATTTACATCAATTGTGTTGGTCATATTTTTTTGAAATGGGGTTGTTTGAACAACCTCAAAACCCCGTGGCTACGATACTGTATATCGTAATCTCCACCAAAAGTCCTTGTATAATTACTTCATGGCATTACGTAAACTCGAAAACGATGTTTGATGTGAGCCGTCTGTCTACCCGTGTTCGCTCCTGGAGAGCGGAAATTTTTCATCTTTTGCAATCGCGAGTCCATCGAAGGGCATGGGCGTCCGCAGAAATTTTTTCCAGGGGGTGCAAAACAGGGTCTTGGACGAAAGAAATGAAAAAAAATTTTCAAGGTTTTGTGATTCGGTATATTTTCTGATGCCCATGTCGAAGGGTAGGGCCTACTTGACATGGACATTTCTGATTCGGTATATTTTCTGCGCGTACTTAAGTGACATTATTGGAAGGGTTTGCTTTTTCGGTCTCTTTTCTATAGTTTCGGAAATATTCAGTCGGTCTCTAAAACCGCACGTCACTAATTCTGGGATGAAATGAAAACTTGCAAGAGTAAATGTGTCTATCTTCTAACTCAGTGGTTCTCAACCCGTGGTCCGCGGACCACAAGTGGCCCGCGAGAGGCAGGGGCGTAGCGACGGCGGGGGGGGGTGGATGGGGTATATCGGTATATATTCCCCCCAACTCAGTCTACCTTAAAGTTTTTGTGATTTATATGTGGTTATATGTGGTTATATGTAGTCCATATGGTTTATATATAGTTAAGGTTTATACCCCCCCACAAACACTTATATCCTCCCAAATCAAATTCCTGGCTGCGCCCCTGGCGAGAGGGGGTCTAGTGGTCCGCGGCAAAGTCTGAACAAACGTAAATAAAAAATTAGACATAGGCCTATTTATTTTCCGTGTGAAAAACAGAAAAGTACAACCAGAAAAGCAATGTTATCAGCACAGAAAGGTTATCAGCACATTTTGTGTGTATTTTGTGCATTTTCAATGTAAAAAGTCTGACAAGTAAAACAGAAGTTCAGAACAAATGGTCATCACCTCTATTTAGGAGCAGATGACTGCCCAATTTATCAGATGGTCCGAGAGAAATTATTTTTGAACTTCAAAAGTGGTCCGCGAGGCAAAGAGGGTTGACAACCACTGTTCTAACTTATCCATAAGTTGAACTTAGAAGTTTCATTTGGGGAGGGCAGGGGGCATTTGCCCCCTGATTTTTATGGGAAAAATTTATTTCGCCAATGTTTGTGTTATTTAGTGTTTTATATGCCCTAAAGGAGAAAATAGGCCGTCAACTTTTTTGGCAAACTTGTAACTTGTCAGGCTGAAAATGGTTTTTCGCCAACATTCGGACAGAAACCCAGCCAAGATTTTAAAAAGACTCGTATAGCATTGGAGAAGATGGCCTTAGCCCTATTGGTGATGGCAAAACGACTGCTGCTGTTATTATTATTAGGCCTACTATCGGCAAACTTATAGGCCATAGGCTGAAGACCTTTGTGAGCGCATTCGGACAATTGGGTCCCACTAATTATAATTATGGAAGCGCCTGGTCGAGACCTACAGTGCTGCAGTTTTGACGGGTACAGCCCTTGGACCGGATACAGCAGCGAGTACGCTTGCTATATTACAAAGGCAGAACGTCGAAAATCCAATTAGGACGCTGTTGGGTTCTGTCTAATGTCTGTCTGCTGCAACTGTATCAGATGGTCTCCATTCAGTCATCGGCTACTGACTGGTTGGCGTAAAGTGAATACATAGGAATACGCTTGTTAACTGTAAGTCTAGAAACGTACATCATCATCGTCGTCGTCGTCGTCATCATCATCATCATCATCATCATCATCATCATCATCATCATCATCATCATCATCATCATCGTCGTCGTCGTCGTCATCATCATCATCATCATCGTCGTCGTCGTCGTCGTCGTCATCATCATCATCATCAGTGCGTTGTATTGTATTTATTTTTAGTTATCGTCGGTCGTACACGATGTATGATGTGCGACTGATACACAGCCTAGACGCCGAACAGTGGGCCTATTACTTCGCCTGCCAGCTGAAGAACGAACTGCCGGCGCTGAAGATCCTCCAGCAGAAAGACTCGGACCTGATCAGCTGCCGGATCAGCAGTTCCACCCGCAGCAGCTGCAACACCACGGACAGCGCCTTTTCCAGGTCTTCGATCTCCGAAGCGGAATCGATCGCCGCCGCCGCCGCCGTCGTCGTCGTCGTCGTCGTCTCCCCGCTTCACGTCGGTTTCCTGCACGAGAATCCGGACTTCCGCTACGACGGTATCGTCTCCGGAAGCGGACTCGTCCAGCTGTTCCTCTGCGGAACGGACCCGGACGCGTTCCAGGAGCTCGACTGCAACGGACTTCCGATCGGACAGCGCTTTCCGAACCTCGACGACTGGAAGCTGGTTCCGGTGAACGATCCGGTCCGGATAGTGGCGAACGTCGTCGCGTTTCTCGACCGCCTCGGGTCTCACCGTCTTCCCCGGGAGGAGACGGAGGCGGCGGCAGCGGCGGCGACGACGACGACTGCTGCGTCGCGACCGAAATCGTCGGGCGGATCGAGAAAGCGAAAGAAGGCAAAATTCACCATCAAACCGAATCATATCAAAAGCAACGTTAGTAGAACAGACCATGCAGCTGTCGAATCAGATGACACCCGTGTAAACTCGATCGAGAGTCATCTTAATCGTAGGCCTAAAAAGCGCCGGAGAAACAATCAAAACCGTTAAAAGTGCAAAAAACGTGGTAAAAATTAAAAAACGTAAAAAACGTGGGAAAATAAAAAAACGTAAAAAACGTGGGAAAATAAAAAACCTGGTAAAAATTAAAAAACGTAAAAAACGTGGGAAAATAAAAAAACGTAAAAAACGTGGGAAAATAAAGAACGTAAAAATCGCGGTTTATTACATCCGTGCTCTTAATATATCAGCCGCGGCTCTGTTTTTGTTTTCCGAACGCGTCCAGTGTTGTTGGGTCAACGGCACATTTTGGGTTGGCATACAGCAGAATTATTGATTCGGCGACGAATTCAAGGCAAACTCGGTGACAATCCATTGGCGTAACCAAGGGGGTGCAGGTGAGGAAGCTGAGACCGGTCCAGGGACATTTTTACACCCCCTAACCCCCACCCCTATGCCCCCAATTTGAGGTCGACACCCCCAAATTTGGTAATGTGACAATGGTATTCATACAAAACGCATAGGCCTATTAATTAGCTCCGGACACCCACACCCCCCAATTTGAGGTCGACACCCCCAAATTCACAAT
>CM030845.1:2626643-2726643 GCA_018105865.1 Metaphire vulgaris
ATGTTATAATTAATTACAACATTTCTCGAGATTGAGCGTTCAATGACGATGTTATAACGCTGATATTTTCTGTTGTTATTTTTTTCTTAGATTCTCCGTCGGATACATCTGATATCTCAGAAGACGATGAATCGGACGATGGATCAGGATACATGGACATGGGAAGTGAGTAGACTCCGTTCCTCATTTCTATGGCAGATGTTGGACGTTCATCATATTGGAAGCGTTTTAGGAAATTTATATAAACGGTTTTGTTCAGTTTGTTAAACGATCGATGGGCCTAGAACGGAAGGTTGACAAGTAGCCTATACCCTTCATTTAACCAAGAATCTGTCTGTTTTGCTTACGACAGTATGATCGGTTGAAGGCCTTTTATGATAGACGAGAGCATAGATTGACCGTTTTTGAGCGGACGTGGAATTTTTTCACAAAATATCGAACGCTGTCTTCAATGAATTCACACAATCAAGAACCACCCCAAAACACTGTAGCAGCTATCGACTTATATTAAGGACGTTATTAGATGGCGCTTTAGAAGTCATATGATGATGATGATGATGATGACGATGATGATGATGATGACTCAACTGCTTCAATAAATTAAACCCAAGAATTACTCTAAATGGTTCTTGAGCTAAGACGTTAACGTTTTTCCCGAGGGGATTTTTATCAGTAAATATTTGCAGCATTAGCGGATGTAAAAGCAAAAGTTCTGTCGCGTAATTGAGGTCAGCTGGACAGAAGAAAAAGAAAGGGAAAATAACGTATAAATAAATGAGTAAAATTGCCCTATACCAAAAAACGCGCGTTTCTGCCTAAACCAGTAAACCTATTGTTTTCAGTGTGGTGGTTACGGAAATGACCGCCATGTTGGCCATTAAAATAATCCAGTTGATTTTGACCGTGACTTGTTTATAGGATAAATGCGAGATTGAAAATGTTCGGCCTAATATATACTTACAGTATCCAACATGGCCCATCCTATAAATGTACAGTTTCTGTACAATATGAATATTCAGGTTTGATTCTGATGCTCATGATGATGATGATGATGATGATGACGACGACGATGATGATGATGATGATGATGATGGTGATGATGATGATGATGATGTTTTAATTTTCACAGATAGCCTCATTTTCATTTGCACAGAGCCTAGCCTAGCTTTTATTTTCTCATATATATATATATATATATATATATATATATATATATATATATATATATATATATATATATATATATATAGAGCCTCGTTCTTGTTTGCGTAGGCCACAGGGCCATGTAGGTTGTCGTTCTCACGCCTCTGTGCGTTACAAAGCTAATTCCATAAAATGCATGCCAATTAACTATAAATGATATGTTTATCACTAACTGTCAAACTCGTGCGAAGATGTCACGAAGAACGGACGCAATTTTTGTATGTTCTCTGTAAAGTGCTCGAAACACTCTCGTGCACAATCAGGCCCGCCGAGGGGGGGGGGGCGGGGCAGCGGGTAAAATGCCCAAGTGCCCGGCGATCTGTAGGGGGCCCCGGCGGGTCCGCAGTTAGAGACTAGAGTTAGGTTAGGGTTGAATGAGACGCAGGAGAGTTTGGGGTGCCCGTCAACAAGGCCCAAGATAGACTTTAAGTTTTAACTGCCTCCACTGACCAGTGCCTAATCTAGACTTCTGGACTCCGGGGGAAACTGACAAGGCCGGGGGAGGGGAAGTCAGCTAGGAGGCTGCTGTTAGTTGATGCAGTATGCCAAAATTTCCGGGAGAATTTAAAATTTCCGGTGGGGAAAAGAACAATTCTTCCCCCGGAAACGGCCTAGATTAAACCCTGCCACAGATAAGCAAAACTAGTACGTCACCACTTTAGGGGCCCCACGACTGTTCTGCCCAGAGGAGGGGAATTTCTCTTGGCGGCCCTGTGCACAATCACTCTACAGTAAATGTTCCATAGTTAATTTCTGGTTTATAGACACTCTAAATTATCTCTCTTGTCGTCTGCTCGCTTCGCGTTTAGCCTTTATTTCTTGCGTTGGCCGTCCAAACGACTGCTTTAGCTGCGTTTGTTTGATGCATCTGTAGACGTTCTGAAAGAAATGGAATTTAAAAGGTCACGTGTCAAAGCAGAAACTGCAGCAGTGGAAAGACAATTCAGTCGCCCAAAGTCCGAAACGGATCTCGATACAACTTTCGATCTCCCGTTTCCCCGATCACCGATCCATTCACCGGAGAAGGTGCAGGCAGGTAAGTGTGGCTTACAGTCGTCATCACCACCACCAGTCACCACCACCACCACCACCACCACCACCACCACCATCATCATCATCATCATCATCATCATCATCATCATCATCATCATCATCATCATCATCATCATCATCTTCTTCTTCTTCTTCTTCAACATAATCTCAGCTTCGTTATTTTCACCACCACCACCGCCAGCACAGCTTTTCTATGTATTTCTATGTTTAGTTGTCATATTTCGAAAGTCTGAATGTTTAAGGGTAATTTGTGAGGCAATTGCACTGCCGACATTACTTACAGTGAAGTGTTTTCTGTAGTAATGAGGGGCATACGCCTCGGGAGATGAGGTGAGTTGGTTGGGTGATTTCCAATACCAATATCAATTCCAATACAGTGGTTCTCACACAGGGCAGTCCCTACTGAACCACTTTAAACCTTGTTATATATATAATATATATATATATATATATATATATATATATATATATATATATATATATATATATATATATCGCATCGCACGGGAGATTAAAAGATCTAAAAGCGTACTAGAGGCTTCGATTAAGCGGTCTATTTTCTTAGGCTGCTTTGTAGTCTTCGCACTAGCGCGATAGGCCTATATTAATTCCGGCTTTGCCTTCAACTTAAAATAGGTCACACTTATTAGCCTATATATATATAGGCAAGCAATATTCCTTTTCATCCTGATTCGATTTTTTTATCTAAGCAAATTTTTTGACATAGTAAATAACAAATGTAATCTTAGTCTTAGAAACAAGGAAAATATCTATCTCCAATATGCTTCAACTAATACTAGATTATTCACTATTGAATTTGCTGGACCTAGAGTCTGGAACGGTCTTCTTTAGAAATAAAACATTTGAATCAATTAACCTCCTTAGCGTTAATCCCGTGCGTGATACGGGCAAGATATCAGTTTCAGAGTAACTAAATTTACGTTGACAAAAGCGGGAAATATTTGGCACTGGCGGTGACGTAGACATTTGGGACAGGTAAAAGAGCACCTTGATAAACATGTCCATTTTAAGCAAAAGAGAATACCACAGGCAAAATTCTGAATGCCAAGTACTTTTGATGTACAAGAGATAGTGCCCTATTTTTTGAAAATCTTGATTAACAGGTCCTCTTCACTTGCCTGTCAAAAGTGCTAGCCATTCACACATCTGTAAATACCATTCTCGGTAGGTTAATATATAAGCAGTAATGGTAAATCGCAAACGTTGAAAAGTGCTCAAAGGAGTGAATATATTCTTATGAAATTTTGCACTTATGACATAGATTGATGTATCTTTATGTCTGTAAAATTTCGTTTGAATCGGTGCAGGCTAAGCCATTGGCTAGGGTTAGGGTTAGGGTTAATATATAAGCAGTAAGGGTAAATCGCAAATGTTGAAAAGTGCTCAAAGGAGTGAATATATTCCTATGAAATTTTGCACTTATGACATAGATTGGTGTATGTTTATGTCTGTAAAATTTCGTTTGAATCGGTGCAGGCTAAGAAATTGGCTAGGGTTAGGGTTAGGGTTAGGGTTAATATATAAGCAGTAAGGGCAAATCGCAAACGTTGAAAAGTGTTCAAAGGAGTGAATATATTCTTATGAAAATTTGCACTTATGACATAGATTGATGTATCTTTATGTCTGTAAAATTTCGTTTGAATCGGTGCAGGCTAAGCCAAAGGTTAGGGTTCGTTTCAATCAGTAAGGGCAAATCGCAAACGTTGAAAAGTGTTCAAAGGAGTGAATATATTCTTATGAAATTTTGCACTTATGACATAGATTGGTGTATCTTTATGTCTGTGAAATTTCGTTTCAATCAGTAAAGGCTAAGCCATTGGCTAGGGTTAGGGTTCTGATTGATTCTTCTTCTTCTTCTTCTTCTTCTTCTTCTTCTTCTTCTTCTTCTTCTTCTTCGATTAATTATCCGAGTTTGCAACTTGTAAACAGGCGGAAGTTGCGAAGACGTTGCAAAATCTACAATCGACGATTCTCTTCCAATGGAAGAAACTACGAACGTGTCTTCCTTTCCAGAACCGTCTCCGTCTCCTTCGTTTTTGCCTCCTCTTCCTTCTTCTCCTGCTCCTCCTCCTCAGCCTTCTCCTCCTCCTCCTCCTTCTCCTCGTCTTCCCACTCCTCTTCCTACTCCTCCTCCTACTCCTCTTCTTACTCCTCTTCCTACTCCTCTTCCTACTCCTCTTCCTACTCCTCCTTCTTCTGCCTTGGATCTGGACGTCTGCATTCCGCCGACGACGCGGTTCGAAGCAGCAGCAGCAGCAGCAGCAGCAACAGCAGCAGCAGCAGCAGCAGCAGCAGCAGCAGCAGCAGCAGCAGCAGTCCCGGCGTCTCAGTCGAGGTCCGAAACCCCGACGAGAGCCGAAAGGGAGCGCAAAGACGGCGCCGCCGAGGAACGACCGGACCGAACGGAAAAACAGGACATCCAGTGCGGATCGCAGAAATGTGTGTGTGTGTGTGTGTGTGTGTGTGTGTGTGTGTGTGTGTGTGTGTGTGTGTGTGTAGAACGCACACTCTTTATGTTCACGAATTCCAAATATTTTTCGCAATTGTGAACAGCGCGACGTAATCATTATTAGCACAGATGATTTGCAAGAAAAGATTTGCAACACGAATTCAAAGTCAAAAAGAGTTCACGACGATTGGGTTTAGTTTGTGAAAAGAAAAGACTCATATTTCATGTCATCCGATGCTGGGATACCTCAGTTGGCCGTTATAATTAATAAACTAATGATTAAAAAGTAATAATTATTAAGTTTCGTTTCCGTGTGATGCGCTATACCGCATTGGATGGTACTAGATATACCGTACCTCGGATATAACTATTCTATTCTATCCAAGACAATTTATACAGCGCAGTATCATGGCTAATAGTCAAAAACAAGAGCGCCTTACATCAGCAAAACTTACTAACTAACCACTAAGTACGCGTTATACCGAGAACATTTCCATGTTTCCAATTATATAATAGCAGTATATTAACATCATCATCATCATCATCATCATCATCATCATCATCATCATCATCATCATCATCATCATCATCATCATCATCATCATCATCATCATCATCATCATCATCATCATCATCATCATCATCATCATCATCATCATCATCATCATCATCATCATCATCGTTAATAATCATCATCATCATCATCATATTTCATCATCATCATCATCATCATCATCATCATCATCATCATCATCATCATCATCATCATCATCATCATCATTATTATTATTATTATTATTATTATTATTATCGTTAATAATTAATAACAAAATCTGACAGTATTTCCAGGGCAAGAAACTACTGTCGTTCTTCCTGATGATCAGAAAGAACTGATCAGCATTCTTCGCCAGATGGCGGCTCAACAGATGCCGTTCAATGAAGGCGAGCTTCTCATCAAAGAACTCGAACTGCGACAGAAGACGGATAACTTCAAGAAACAGGCAAATCACACCGGTTCTATGTCGCTTTTGCTCTTCTTTACACTTCACAGCCTATGGCCAGAGGCGGTTCCACGTTGGGGTTGACTTGCACGGGCGCCCACACATTGGGGCAAGAGGGGGGCACTGACTTGCCTCCTACCCTCCTGGAAAATACCAATCTATTCTTGTAACTAACTATATTATTTTGCGTTTAACCAATATTTCAAAACTAAAACCACTGCTGATACACACAGTGAAATCATCGAGAAACTTTAACTTTATAAGAACCGTGGTGGAATTGAGTGTCTTTAGACTATATTGACCGTGACCAATGTGTCTTACCCTCCCTGGAAAAATTCTGTGGGCGCCACTGATGACTGGGGATGCATCCCCCTCCAACAGCCCACCAAAATGCGTCTTCAACGGAAGATGATCGTCTAAAAGGATTAGCCTTGATGTAGGCTATATCCACAAAGATATGAACATATCCATATATAGGCCTAATGTCATCAAAAAATTCGCTTCCAGCAAACGAAAACTCGATTTTGCACACAATGACTTTGTACAACCAGACTAAAATGGCTTGTATACATTGTCAATTCTTTGTAGTATTTTATATTAGATCCTATAAAAACTTTTACCCAATTTATTTTTTGCCCTAAATGTCGTCAAGTGTTCTTATCCAGGCTTCAGGCCCGGAGGAAATCGACCTGCGTGGCTGGATAGGAAGATACACAGTTCAATGCAAAGAGTTGTGTCAATGCTGGGATTGGGAGTGGAGGGGTGGGGGTGGGGAATCTCCCTAACAGGCCTGGATAAAACACACGGCTTATGAGTCTCGATGACAACGATATCTTTTTTTAAATTGACTTCTGTTGAATTCGCGACGACAGGAAGATCTGCAGAAGATCCGCGAACAAATCAATCTGACGGAGAAGAAGAAGCAGCCGAAGAAAACCTCTCTGTGGCAATTTCTCGGCCGGAGACCGTCGGACCTGGCGGACAAGACGTGCTCGAAGACCGCCATCTCCAGCTCCTACGTTCGCCCAGTTAACAGCAACAACGCCACCAGTCCAACGTGTGCCGTCAGTCCAAAATTTCACCAGGACGGACAATTCACCGTAAGTATGACACTAATATTGAGCAACAGCAACAACGACGATAACGACGACGACAACAACAACAACAACAACGGCATATCGACAGCATCTGTGCCATCGGTTGATGCTCCTGTGCATTATGAAAGTGGCGCTATAGAAGTTCAAGATTAGATTAGATCTAATTACCGCTTGTGTTTTTAAGCGGAATTTCGTTGCTTAGGAATAAATAATAATCGCAGTTTCTTTTAATTAAATCTGTCAACATAGCTGTCCTTTGCCAAATTCTGTGTCTTCAGCGCCTGTAGAAGTTAAAATCAGACGAATTGTGTTGTAAAATCGACTAAATATATTTTAATAATCAGTCCATTTCTATCACTTGTGGCCTATCTTGGAGCCTACAAGGATGCCCAGATGAAGCTGTCGATTAATTAATTAATTATAGATTTCTGTATAAACGGTCTAGATTATCAAACAAACGTCTTCACTAACATGTCGAAGTGGCGGATTTTTATGTCTTTGTCATATGCAAAAGTAATTAATCAATTATAACTTTCACTTTCCTGATATCAATTTTCAGCACGAGAACAGAGAATACAGAAGAGCAATAAATAGTAATTAATCAGAGGCCCTATTTAGATATTCGCGTCTTACAGATAACGCCGAATCCAGTGGCGTAGCCAGTGGGAGGGAGGTTGGGGTTAAACTCCCCCTAGTTGCCTGATCAAACTTTTTTCATTGCGTTTTATTATTCTGCTGGGCAGAGGGACACCAAAATCGGGTTTAAGGTAGCAAACAGGGAAAAACATCAATATAGTTGTACGCGTTCATATAGCTGCAGTATATATATATATATATATATATATATATATATATATATATATATATATATATATATATATATATATATATATATATAGCCTACAGTGTAACCAATCAAATAATAGGTGAAGACCTTTTGTGCATGTCAGGATTTTTCGAAGTTGGAAATAGGTGGTCATAATCTCCCCCCTTTCGGGCAATCCTGGCTACGCCACTGGCCGAATCCGCGCATCTTTCCTTCTCTTTCTGTGTTCTATACAACAGAAACTCCAATGACGTCATCTCTTCTGATATATTGAGTCGTTTATTTGTGTTTCTGTTCTGTTTTTTTCAAATAGGGAAGGGAAACATGGCGGATAATTGTCTCTACGATAGACCAAAACACCTAGAAAGACTTAGACTAATAAAATAAAAGCTTATTCATTTAGCCACCACTCATTATGACATAATAATAGTAATAATAATAATAACAACGTAATTCCACGCGATCTGGTATAGGCTAAGTAGCCTATAGGAAAACCACAGACCCAAATGTCCTAAATATCGCTGAATAGAGGTTGGGTTGGAGATTTCATGGGTTGGGTTGGATTCTAAAAAATGGACTCGTGGACATCTCTGATTTAGGCTTATCTCCCTTCACCTTTCTAACGTTATCGTCCACAATATTAAAGTAATTTAAAGATTATAGTGTCATCTACTGTATTTATAATGTAAATTAAGGTGAAATCTTCATGTATTTATCGCGAAGTTCATGCTTAACTTTCTTTCACTACCGTTTACGGTATATGCTGCCAGCATATAGGAGAAATTTTTCACACAGGCTTACTTAGCCTCCTAAACCACTTATAATCACGTTATTATTATTATTATTCATATATTATTATTATTATTATTATTATTATTATTATTATTATTATTATTATTATTATTATTATTATCTTGTTTTGCAGTTTGGACAAAAGGTAAAGAGATATTCGAAGAAGGTCGAACAGTACGCAGCCAATGTGAGGACGGCAGCAGAAGAGTTGTCGCCATTGACCCAACCGGATACATATGCTGATCATGTTTCGGAATCAGGCAGTTAGAAATCCTTCAACTTAAGCATCTAAGCAAAACGGGCCAGCAAATCATGCGATGAGATAGAGATGGTCATTGCGTATTTCCAAGAACGAGTAACTATATAGAAGCATCCAGTTATGACCTCAGGTGGTTGACATTCAACTGATGACTGGAATAAGCTGTTACCTGTAGAGTTGGTCATCGTTAACTAATTTTCATGTGTGTACGATTCACTCTGAACGTCGTTATTGCAGTTGTAATTCTGAAAATATAGTTTACTCTGGTCCGTGATAGAGCCTAATATGAGAAGATGCGTGTCTCTTGTAGGTCGTGAAAGCTTCAAAAGTGCAAACAGCTTTACAAGTAACTCGAGTAGCGCAGAGTTGAATGTAAGTAGGTCCTTTACAGTTTATGTATGCAAACGTAATTTGGGATTTCAGACAGCAAACGTTTTAAACAGACCTATTAGCCTACATGCGAGTCAAATGTGTAGATATGTTTCCCACAAAATTTACATGCGTGTAGAACAATCAAAATCTTTGCTTAGTTAAAACGTGGAGTTTTAGAAAAGGGCATCTTTACAGTTTATGTTTCGATTGCAAACGCTACTTAATTTGGGATTTTCAGAAACATTAATTATAATTATTCGAAGCTAATATTTATCTACTTCTTTAGATTCAGTGTGTTTGGCAAATTAGTTGGGGGCCGTTTGTTTATGTTTTATGGTGGTTTTTCCTTTCCACTTTTAAAACCTGGACATGGATGTCAGTTGTTTCTAACTCTTCTTGTCGATTGAGGGAAATATGTCCACTTCAAAAATGATATTACTGTTAATGCCATTACTATTATTATAATTATTACTGATGATATTTCTCTAACACGTTATTATACGTTTATTAATTTCTATTGTTCTAAAAATTCTTCCAACGAAAAAGAATCTTCATGAGTTTTCTCAAGTCTGTTTTATCCAGGCCCGGGGCCACCCGCCCTGGGAGCATTTTTGCACTGGTCTCTTCCTCCAAGGTCATTCCCCACCAAAGAAAGGCCTGGAGTATGGATAAAACACTGTGGGGCAAGTATGCTGTATCATGATGGTCATCGGGCCAACCACTGTCTAATGCCATTTAGGTCCAAATTTGTTTAAAGTGAGCAATTCCAACATATTCAGTTTACCAATATCAGACCGGGTCTCAACAGGAGTGGGGGCCGTTGGGGTGGGGCTTCTTATGATGGGGCACCTCATTAAGTATAGGGTTCCAACAGGAGGGGCCACTGGGGGCCATGCACTCAATAGGGGGCACGGGCCCCCCCGGGTCCCCTCTGTGGAGCCGCCACTGTATCAGACAATTGCATTTTGTTTTGAAAAACGCCCCGTTTTGTTGCCGGAAAACCTGATTTGTCGAAACCTTTCCTAGGTCTTAGAAGAAGAACCACAGAACGACAACACCGCGGCGGCGACCGCGATCGATCAGTCGTCGTCGAAAAGTTCGAAGGCCCCGAGGGACACGCCGGGGCGGAGACTGAGAGGCGATTCGCCGGGCAGAGCAGCGCAGACCTCGGTCGAGGACGGTCGAAGACGGTCGCGATCGCTGAGCAACATAGGCAAGACCGGCCTGGGACCTCCGAACAAGGAATCCAAGAAGCCCTTCTGGTGGCGTTTCAAGGCATCCTCTTCTGGTTCGAAGTCGTCGTCGTCGTCGTCGTCGAAGCAGTCGTATTCGCCGGCAACAACATCAACAGGGCGGCGCTGCTCCGTCGACCGGCGACGTGCAGGAGTCAAAGACCGGTACGCTGTTCTCGAAGTCCAAGAAGACGCGTTCACAGTCTCCACACTTGCTCTCTGCTAAGGCGGTCGAATCGTCGAAGAAGGCCGACAAGAAATGCAACACGGCAAAAACCGATAACACGACTATCAATGCCTCCTCATCGACGAAGAAACCCGAAGACCCTGTCAAAGCGTCCGCCGCGGTAAAGCTCGAACGCCGGAAGTTACGGTTCCCAGAAGAAATCAAATCGGTGAAAGAAGGAGAAGAACTGGTCTTCTGCGGGGGAGCGGGAGATTCGTCCGAAGTGAAAAAATCCGCGGTAGCGAAACAGAAGCAGGTTCTGAAGCATTCCGGATCGTATCCGCTGTTGTCGCTAGGATACGATGACGAAGCCGGCAGCGGCGGAGAGGCGTCGCTCTGCTTGCACGGTCAAGAGTCGACGGAGCTGCCGAGGTCGTCGAAGATCCTGAGGACCAGTAGTGCCGCTGGTCAAACGGAATCGTCCCCCTTTCGTGATCCCAGATCGTACGTCAAGAGTCCTGCGGGAGTTACGTGCCAATGCCGACACCTCGTCGGGAAAGTCGAGAGCGGTCCAGGACCCGATTCCCAGTTCAGTGAATAATAATAATAATAATAATAATAATAATAATAATAATAATAATAATAATAATAATAATAATAGTGATGCTACGCCCGGTTCGTTGAAGGCAGAAGGCGAAGCGATGCAGACGGATAGCAGGACAGGATCGTCGAGCGAAGGGACTCCGTCTTCGTCTTCGCGTAGGGACCATCCGGCTGGGTCGCATGCACCGGCGTTCTCTGGACAGCCGGCGGTACAACAACAACAACAACTCTCTCAGAAATCCGATCAGAGAACCGTCGAGGCGTGCCACAAAGTCAAGACAACGGACAAGAAAGACAGCGAATCGGACAGGGTCGTTCACCACCCACCGTTTCCGACCATCTCGCCGTCGAACGCGTCGACGAATTCCCGATCAAAACCGGAAACGCAGTCGGAGATGGTCGCCGCCGTCGTGAAGATGTCTTCGGCGACAGGCGACGAGGCGACGCCGGGTCTTGTATTTTGCAGTCGACCGGTGGCCAGGTAAGCGATGCTGCGATTCCCGCGGAAACGAAACAGGATGACGCTCCAGATACGGAGACTGGAGGAGCAGCGGACAATATTACATCGTCCACGCTGTCCGGTGTAGAAGATGCAGCACCTGGCGGCAGTTCAGGACCCGAAGAAGGCGGGAAACGAGACAGTCGTTTTTGCGAGAGTTCGGAGCGAGATCTCGTCTTACCGTCTATGGACTCCGATAAGGATACTGCCGCCCCCGGTACTTTCATTTCTCATTCACAAGACGTTTTGAGTGCGGGGGGACAGTACGAACGTGCTATGGATGATCAGTATCATCGACCAGAAACACAGAGAAACTTGGGTAAATCTGAGTCAGCAGAAGCTAAGGTCGATTGCTGTCGTCTAATGATTGATTGCCAGAAAGAAGATGATGTCGTTGATATGGATGAAATCGATAAGAGACGAACCCAACATGCCCAACGTGAACTTGAATGCGTTGAAAGTATGAGCGCAACGTCGACGTCGAATGAAACCGTAGACAAAACGAATTTGTCTAACGCTGACAGCAGAGATCGGCGTTCAGGCGATACAAAAACCGAAACTCTTCCTCATCGTGAGGCCGTCCAGCAAGAAAAGAAAACCGGTTGCCAAGGAGTTAATGAAAGAATCAAGGTCACTGTTGATTCGGAAGTTGTCGACTGCACTCAAATATCAGAGAATCCACAAGAATATGATAGAAGGAGTGTTTGTGATGACGTCGTTTTAACGAAGCAACTGACTGGGAGTTTGCCAGCCAATCAAACCTCTGGCGGTATTTGCAGTCGGCCTCAGTCATTTGAAAACAGATCAGAGAGTAGACCTCATGCAGTCAGCGATAGAAATACAGCAGTGACAAGCACGACAGAAGAGAAATCCAAAGAACATGAATTTTCAGGGAACGATTCTACCGTCGACTGTATTCCGATCTCTTCTCAGGCGAAGACAGACGCTTCGAACCTTGAAGAAACTCTTGATTGTGCGGAAACCGATGAATTTATCAACAGTCAAGAGTTCAGCAAATCTGCCAATGTACAACAATCGGTATTGGATCGTCTTTCAGTTATCATTTCAGAGGAAGAGAAACGGATGAGTAGTGGCGCAGACGATGTGCGAGCGACTCACCAAATGGTCGAAATAGAACGCGAAAATTCAGCTGATGACAAGAAATCTTTCTTAACTCCGGGAACTACGGAGTCGCGTCAGAGTCACGTGTCGAATACCTTGGAATATTCCGGAGGAGGAGGAGGAGGAGGAGGAGGAGGAGGAAGAAGAGGAAGGACAAGCCCTGATAAACGTAGACTCGACTCGAGAATACTTTACGGCATCGAGTCACTCAAACTCTAAAACCGTGCAGGATAAATCAATCAATGCTCACAGACGTCCACAATCTCAGTTGTTTAACAGGCGCAAGATCAGAGAAATTTCTTTCTCTTGCGACGACGACGACGACGACGACGACGACGACGATGGCTGCAGTAGAGTTCATTCAATGTCGGCTCCAGGTTCCAGGAAGTCCTCACCTGGTAGAACAACCCTACGGACGACGCAGCTAGCAGTTCTTCTTCTTCTTCCTCCTCGCTCCGACCACGTGTTCTCCGAGGGAAACCGACGTCAAGACGAAGGTGCCGATGGCAACAACGACGACGTGTTCTACTCGGCGACGCCATCTTCCAAAGACTGCGGATATTATCAAGGTTCAAAGGCAGTCTCGTCGGGCAGACGAATCCGTCGGTTTTGCACAGACATGCGAAAGCAGAGATAAAAACGAGACTGCAAGAGCAGAGTTCGACGACGGTATGCAAACTATCTGTTCCGTAGATTTAAGATATTAACTTATAATTTGACTGCTTCTCGAGTTTCTTTTTGTTTTATTATTCTATTGTATATTTCGATCAAAATTAGTGCCCTACATTCCCTGTCAGGGTGGTGTGGTGTTGGCTATCACCCAAACAGACATATGTTAAAAGTAGTATGAAGCTGCTGTGAAAGGACAGTGGTATTATGATGCAGCTGTTTCGTACTGCGTATTAGGCCTATAATGTTCAAATAAGAAATTTCAAAGTTTACAGATGATACAAAGCCACTCAACATCACATTATTATTATTATTATTATTATTATTATTATTATTATTATTATTATTATTATTATTATTATTATTATTATTATTATTATAAAAACTAGCCGTATAAGACTTAACACTGGACATTGATCCCCCCGCAATTTTGGGGCACCCCTGAACGCAAATTCCTGGTAGGAAAAGCCTGAAAAAAAGTCTGAAAAAGTCTGTGAATATTATTCTGTGAATTTTCTTCGTCTTGTTTTAATTTAAAATTGACGCCATTCAACTGATGATGTCAGATAAACCGAGCGAAGAATTCCAAGAGACTTCCGGTGTCAGAATAACGGCCGGAACTGCGCGTCGGAATCTGACATCAGGCGACGATCATCAGACGGCGAACCAACCTCCTGTTCAGATGAGGCGTCAAACGTCCTCGAAACGACCTCAGCCGGCCAGCTGTGCCGAACCTCGTCTCTCCGGCCCATCGCAGGGTGATCCGGGTCTAGCGGCAACATCTAGAAATACGCGAAACTCTTTCCCGGGCATCTGGTCTCTTCCGCAGAAGCTCCAGCAGCACCTGGAACGTCAGATGCCGCAGTCGTCGTCGTCTTCTTCCAAGCGCCACACCATCGCCGACCAGCCGTGTGCGCCGGGCAGACTCCTCTTGCGTTACCGACGAAAACCGACAGTCGCACCGCATCGTCCGATCCGGAACTGTCGACCACCGCGTCTCGATCGGTCCAGTTCGTGCGTTCGAAGCGTCCGCCGTCCACGCTTCCGAAGCCGAAACGACCGCTGAGCGATTCGCTGGACGTCCGATCGTCGCTGGACCAATCGAATCCGAGTCGCGCGAAAAGACATTCGACCTACGAACGCACGGACCGCGGTAACCAACGACCGGACAACATCGCTCGCCTCGTCAAAGCAGAGCCTCTTAAAACCAACGTCGTCGTCGGAACCAACGAGACGCCATCTGGCGGCGAGACGAAAAACGTTGCCGCCGACAGAAACGTCAGCGAAGACCGGCCGACGTCAGCAAAACGCCGACCATCCGAAGAAGACTCCGGTAAACTAAACGACGACGACGACGTTGACGATCCTCAGAAGACGATCGCTGACGTCACCAAGAAATCCGTCGGCGACGTCACCGCGGCAGCAGAGAGAAGGTCGTCGTCGTCGTCGTCGCAGAAGCACGTTCCTCCTCACCTGACCCTTCGCCCGGCCGTCGCTGACGTCGGCAGCGCGTCGGCCGCACTCCAGCTGCTGCGCTTCTCGCAACCGAGACCGCACTCGATGTGCTCGCCGATCAGCGAAGAGGATCACCGACTTCTACCGACCGAATCCGATGCTGCTTCTGCGCGCAGCAGCAGCAGCAGCAGCAGCAGCAGCAGCAGCAGCAGCGAATCGTTCGCCCCCAAAAGCCCAGCCGCCCGAAGGTGTCAGACCCCAATCGTCCGTTGGCGCAACCTCCCCTGTCGGACCGAAGCGCCACGTTCGAAGCAAGTCCCTAAGCGTCAACGTTCAACGCAAGCGATCGGAAATCGACGATCGTTCTAAAAACTGCGATAAAAAGACTGCATAAGGGCTTAGACTTTCTATAGATAATGGCCGTCCCTAAGAGGAAATAGAATAGTTTAAAAAAATATTAATGTGACACGATAAATATTACCTACGCCTCGTTTAACAATTAAAGAAGGACCAGACTTCGCTTATAGTATTCGAAGTCCAGATAGCCTTAATTAAGAAACTGCAGACGATATACTGTAGGCCTAATAACAGACTACGTTGCTAATTTATTACAGATCTATCTGATTTGACTCCCGATCTTCGATGGCTAATAGGGGCTAGTAATACTTGACTTAGAAATAAGTTCTTTAGAGGAAGAATCGCGACCAAGAGGACAAGCGGTTGAGGCTAAACCATTGCGAGAAATCAGTCTGAACGAAAGTTCGTGATGCATGAAAATTTCTCAGGAACAAGATAGGACATGACATAGGAAAGACTACATGTAACATTGTAACAGCATTGTCGTTTTAATGAACTTCCAATGTGCATCTTGACGCTTTGGAATTTGGTTTGACGCGACATCATGTTCGAAATATGTGAATCACGTTGAGTTTCGGATATCAATCAATGAAAAATGAACCAATAAGCTTCTATGGCGCCACAACTCGATGCCTATGTCATCAAAGACACTTCGCTGGCGAAGTCGGCAAAGTCTGGACGCTTTCTTGTAATTAAGAGAGCGTTTCTAACGTTGTCTCATTTCTAACAGCGTCGCCGAATTCAACCCCAGAAGTACAAGAACTAGACATGCAAACCGTTGCTAAATCCGCTAGGCCTATGGAATATTCCATGTTAAATAAATGATCTTTCCTTTTCTTGGTCCATCTGTTAATCGCTTGCACGCTATCATGCTGCGTCTCTTTATAAACAGTAGCTCTGTCAGTAAGTATAGGCCATTGTGGGTGTGGTGTTTTATCAAAATTTCTTACAGGATTTATAGGTGTTCTTGAGGGAAAAGTCTTAAAATTAACTAGAACAGAAATTTCTCAAATAATCGCAAAGAAAGCAGACGATAACAGTGAAGATAAAAACAGTGTGATGATGATTATTATGATGATGATGATGACGACGACGATGACATTGAGATATTGAAACGAAAATGCAGACAGTGACAATGGTTCTTTGTTTGAATGCATTTTTATTCAAAGTAATAGGCTAATCGAAACATCGTCTCTGAATGCATTTTTATTGGGACCTTATACTTAATGCTACATACATTAAACAACAAATGGTTAATTGCCCCCAACTGCAAATATAATCACTGAAAAGTATATATAACTATTGCACGATTATTGTCTATAATGCCTCCTAAACCACTTAAAATCGATTATTATTGATCAATCATATTGGAGAAGCAATTCGCTCCACCTGAAAACCTATCGGTTGGTCAAATGGACACGCGTCCGCACGCGTCGGATCAATTTCGGGATGCCTTTCAGACCCGTTTCCTTATTTTCCCCGGCGTTTTCGTAATTAAGACATCTGGTTCATTATAGGCCTGCAGCAGGTTTTATAGATATCAAAAACAAGTTTTATATTTAATTCGCTCTGTGAGAGAAGCCTATAGATTGAAGGCCTGTTGAATAGAAGTAGGCCTATAAAGGCCCTAGATATATAAAAATATAATCGATCTGAAGAAATTCTCCGACAAAATCCACATTTTCCTCTTGTTCCTTCTTCATTGCTTTAACCTTTACAAGAATAATCAATAATATCATTATCAATTTCGATCTACAGGGTTCGAAATAGAGCACACCCAGCCATTTCATACTATACACGCTAATTACGCCAATGACTGTACGAGAACGAGGGACATCAACTAAATGAAAGACCTGGCGAATATCTAACGAATTGCCTAGTATAGGGCGATCGAGGGAAGAGCCGCGTTTTAAGATATCTGGTTCATTATAGGCCTGCAACAGGTTTTATAGAAATCAAAAACACGTTTTATAATTAATTCGCTCTGTGAGGTAAGCCTATTGAAGGCCTGTTGGATAGTAGTAGTAGTAGACTTCTTTAGCGCCATTGTAGTAGTACATCTGCACCAGTCGATGCATATGGTCGCTTCAGTGAATATAAGGTATATAGGCAGTACATAAAGAAGAGGAAGACCCAGAAAATGTGGATGGACAACATCAGAGAAGATATGAACATGAAAAGGATTTCATTGGTAGAAGAAAGACGATTAGCAGAAGATAGAAGATAGAACATTTTTGTCTAGCTAAACATTTTATCGTTTTTATTAGATATGGCTATTGCTGCTTAAAGAGTTGCTCAGAAGCAAAATTTTACCTTTACAGCCTTAGAGAGAGAGAGAGAAACCACAGCCTTATAGCGAGAGAGAGAGCGATGACGTAATGATTTGCTGTAGTATCTTGTGTGATCGTGTAGTCGTGTTGTACCCGTGCCAGTGGTCGTCTTATTATCGCCATATGGAGACCCTCTCCTCATCGTCGTCTTACCTGCGTGGCGATCGTCGTCGTCGTCGCCGCGGGATAGAAGGGGCTGCTCGAAGCAGAGAGGACTTTTGGGGGATCTGTGCGCCTGAAAATGACGGACAATGCATTCTTTTCTGGATCCATTCTTCTGTCACCGTTGTCCGCGGCCACGGGACTTCCAATTGACCAGGTCGGCGCATTCCAGACATGGTCTCTGCTCTAGCGCTGTTGTTAATGATAAGCTGGACGGACGGATGGATGTATAGAATCTTTGGCGTTAATTGCTGCAGTGCGGCTTATTCTGTTGTCACGACTATTTGTCACTGCACCTTTTGGAGTGTAACATCAAACAGTATTTCAGCAGATGGCAATTTTAAAGCTATGATAGGAGTGTTTTGTTGTTTTATAACTGTCTGGATTTCTGCGATGATGAATTTTGCTCATCTTGGACAGATCCTCTAGATCACAAAACATGGATTTTGCAGCATATATGCCAATACTAAATTAAAACAATGCATCATGTACTGAAACTTTTAATATGGAGATTGATTTCGTGAAGCCATAAAACACCTCGGCTTTTCTCTTTGTACATGCATCATTCAGTCACTGTGTATTGATGCATTAATGCATTTCATTTTTAAATGTACATTTTTGATCTTCTAGATTTGGTCTTTTAACATACCTGTCTGGCTTGACCTATCCACCATATTCATCCACCTTTCCGCTGATCTAGACTGATCCTCTTGCCTTAACCTGACTCTAGTTCGGTTTAGATTTAGTGTGCCATGACCTAAGCATTATGACAGTGGTGCCATAGAAGTTGATTGATTGATCGATCGATTTGTAAATGCGTATATGTATGACTATATATCACTGGAGGTGCCAGAAATATTTCTGATTTATTTCTATATTTCTTATTTTTTTAATATTTATATTTCTTATTATTTCTATATTTCTGATTGATCGATCGATTTATAGTCACGTCTGACTATATATCACTGGAGGTGCCAGAAATATTTCTGGCACCAAATGATTTACAAATCGATAGATCAACACAAAACCTCTTTCTTTCTGGTATGGTACTGACAAGCAAAACGGTCTTGACCAAAATTTTGGGGGACTGATTTCTTTGTATTCAGGATGGAGCTTAAGAGCAATGTTTTGTTCATGTTATTTAACCCTTTTCCTGTTTTCCCCAAGAATACTCCTCTATTTTGCATTATGTTACAAATAAATGAACAGATAGAGGGTTGAAAAGGGTATGATGAACCATACCAGTGAATGTTTTAAAAAGATTTATAAATTGTTATTCTTTTTATTGTTTCATTTGATTTTATTGCTACAATTTTAGGTTAATTTCTTGGTTTGCCAATTGGTTGCACTGGGTTTTGGATATCCGTATCGATTGCTGCTTAGTCCAGAGACGACTTCTCCATCAGTTCGACATATTGTTCAGCTTCTCATTGGCTTTCCTCTTACGTTATTCTGTTTTGGCAGGTAAAAACAAACGCAGACTTGATTAATGCTAAAAACTGAACTTGATCATTGATGTCATTGATTTATGCAAAGCAAATGCAACATTACCAGTGCGATCTTATGCATACATGCATATATAATATGGAAAATTAGTTTGAGCTTGCTATTCTTCATAAGCTTCCTATATGTCTGTTGCTTGCATTTCAATAATTTTAATTATAGTTCAGATCATTGAAGCGACACTACTTTTAACTTCCAAATGTAGGGAGAGAGAATGGTTGAATAGAGGCTTAATTTCATATGAAGTCAAATTATTTTGTATGAAGTCAAATTGAAATGCAATCAGACTGAGCTGTAACTACTGAAAGCAGTAAGTAACAGCACAAAAATTACACCTGTGCTATTGTTTGAAAATATAGCCGCTCTAAGGATCTGGGTTTAATCATTGCTGATGGCTAACGACTGAGTTTTCAATAAAATAGATTGCTACTTCAAATTGTTTTCTTAACTGCGTTGATTTTTTGTATTGAATGAATAACGTACATAATCTATCTCTGTGCACTTTGTTGCAGTCAAATAAAACATCTGCTGATTCAAAGTGTAGTCTGTCTTTTGCTGATGAAATTTGTACGCAATGGTCTTATGGGAAAAGCAGTGTTTGTTGTTGCCATGGGTTACCTCTGCGTCTGCCATATTTATCGAATGTATTATGACTATGGTGGTTATACGATGGACATATCAGGGTTTGTACAGTTGTTCTCCTGTATCAGCATATTCAGTGACTATAGTACTATAATTGTACAGAGATTGAGAAAGCTAGAAAATCATGATATTTGAGATTCAGCTTATATCATTCATATATATATATATATATATATATATATATATATATATATATATAGAGAGAGAGAGAGAGAGAGAGAGAGAGAGAGAGAGAGAGAGATCTGAGGGAGAGGGAGAGAGCGAGAGAGATCTGCACTGTCACATATAAATGTTTATTGCCTTTTGTCTGTGCTCTCACAAGTAAACTGTAATGATTGTCTATGCTATTGACTGATTTTACATGGATTTTGAATAGTGTCAATTGATAGCTAGTGCACTGGAACTGTTACTACTATTATTATACTATTATTAGTAATGTTAGCAGTCTTGGTAGTGGTAGTAGTGTTAGTGGTAGTAGTATTGGTGGTGGTGGTGGACTGGTAGTAGATGTGGTAGTAGTAATAGTAATCAGTAATAGTAATCAGATCTTCCAATTCATTGAGCATCTTCTGATCCAGACTTAAGACGCATCTCTTTCAATTGGCGTTTCCTCCATAGTCCGTCTCACTCTCTCCCTCTGACTGATCTCTGGAATGACCTGGATCTTTTGCGGATTGATTTTGAAGTACCATCGATTGATACCTTGGGTATTAGAACTGGTGCTATAGAAGTGCATAATTATTATTATTATTAATAGTGATGGTTTTAGCTTTAGTAGTAGTTGTGGTTTCATGTTTCATTCATGTATCATCTTATTATCCCTAAATGTTATTAATTATTGTCTCAAATTAATTACTTAAGATAATTATTATTTATTGTTATAACTAATTATGTGAGGGGATGTTTGCTGATTCTTGTATTTATGTAACTATTGCATTTTTGCTTAACAAGAGTTAGCCATGCTTACAGAATTTAATTGTAGACTCTAATTTGGTCTTTTCATTTTGTCTTATTATACCAGGCCACTGATGATTAATGTACAGAGACTGACAAGCCTTGCATTCAGCGTCTATGATGGACGATCGACAGATGATTCAAAACTGACTCCTATGATGAAACAGTTGGCCACCAAGTCAGTTCATCGAAGCTGTCACTTAACTAGTAAATTATTATTGAGCAACACCAGTTAGCAGTGATTGTGCTTGTAGTAAATAGTTTTATCTTGATAGAGAGGTCACAAATTCAGGTGTTTAACCCTTTATAATTAAGCTATTTTGGGTTCTGGGTACCCGTACAAAATTTGGACAGGAACCTGGGTGGCTTTTTTAAAAAAAATTGACAGCCGTTTTGAGCACTGTGTTTTTCTTCTTCCTCAAAAGATTACATTTAACCCCTTAACTGGGGATCCCGGATATATCCGTCCATTTTACATTGAGTTACAGTTAAATACACGGTTAAGGGGTTAATAAGAAGAACTTTGTTATTTGTTTGTGTAGGTCATTTCCATCGTTGCTGGAGTTCATGAGTTATGTATTCAGCTTTCACGGCATCCTATGCGGTCCATTTTGCTTCTACAGCGACTACATTTCCTTTATTAATGGAAATAATTATCAATTAAGGGACATCTCCCAAGAATTCAGCTGAAGTAAGTTAATATAATTATATAGTGATACATAATTGTATAGTGCAAAAAAATTATTTGGTGTGAAACTGAAGCGCTTTGATGTAGGCACGACGCCAGGCTGCCGCTAACGACCGGTTAACCGGTCTTTTTGAACGGTTAACCGGTCCTTTAAAACCAGCGGTTTTAACAGCCTTACATTATAACAGCTTAACATCAAAGGCCTGCCTATACTCTATGTGGCTATATTTTGACAAATATTGTCAATATACATACGTACATACACATATCTGTGACTTACTGCATCAGAATTGTTTATAAAGAAATGTTTGTTTTGACTGTTTTTAGAGTGTAAATGGAAAATTAGCACCCAGTCCAAATGTAAGTTCAGTTTGCCTTTATTTGTAGAATAAAAATTAACTTTCTTTGAATGAAATGCATTCCTGAAAAGTTTGTTTGACAAAGTAGATAGTCTTCTAATTGTCTGTTGTGTTGTGCTAGAGAACATAATTTTCATTTTATGGGTCATAATTTCTCTCCTATGCAGAGATTTTAGTGAGAGTGAGAAAATATTGCAGTTGAATGGCTGTCATATCTGACATTGATTGTAAAATTTTATCTCAAGTCTATAATGTTGAATTTGACGGTTGTCAAGATCCATTGGAGTTTGTGATATTTTCTAGTATAATAAACCTCCTGAACATCAAAAAATTTGTTACATTACATGTTACGTTGTTTATCTGTACTGTAAATTGGACTGTATTGCTTGAATGCTTTTAGAGGGCTGTTCTAAAGAAAGTTATCGCTTGTGTTATATATGGATCTGTTTCTATGCTGGCTATGCCTCATTTTCAGCATGCTTATATATTTGGTTAGTAACTTTACTGTTGTTTCCATATTTTCTTACAATCGATTGTTGATATTGCGTACTTGGTTGTGAGGCAAACATTTTAGGATAAACACTGTGAAATGACATAGTTGAGTCATTAACCCCTTAACTGGGCAACTATTTGTAACTCAATGTAAAATGGACGAGCATTACTCGGGGCACCCAGTTAAGGGGTTAACAAAAGACAACAGAATGTGTAATTTGAGACAGCTCATGCAGACAAAAAATATATTAATGAATGAAATTGTCGTAGACAAAGTAAAGTGTTGACAGGTATTAGTTGAATTAAATTTTTTTTTATAATTCTTATGACTTGAACATTGAAGTGATTTTCTGTTGCAGCATTTTAGATATTTTTTAAATGAAATTTTGAACGATGCAGTACTTTGCCGTTGGAAATAATTGTTTTTAGGACATCCAGTGCAAAGTAGTGAAAAATCTAACTGAATTTGCATGTAACAAGGATATTTTTACTGAAAAAGTGCTGACATATTGCCACGAAAGCACCGATGTGGTATAATTAAAATCACTTGTATGAAATAGGAATTACTGGTTTCACAGAATTTTTTCCCCGTAAAGGTCATTGCGCTTTTGCTAGGTTTTATAATAATTACAGACGTACGTAGGAATGTATGCACGCATATTCTTGTTTTGATATTTGGATAAATTGTTTAAAATTTTAGAGCCATCATTCCGGGATTTTAGCTTTTTATACAAGATGTACTTCATCGTTGCTTGTACGTCTCTGTCCAGACAGAAGTATTACTTTGCGTGGAGTCTCTGTAAGTGTCAATATCAGGCCGATTGTTTATAAATTTTAGCGGACTTTTGATGCAGTTGAATTGCTTGCATAGGTTATTGATGGTAGAGGTGCTTACGCTCTAAGGAAAGTTCTTTTGGCATTATGTCACCTGGGGAAAGATGATCAAAGTGATACATTTGATACTACTACTACTAATAATAATAATATATATAAGTTAATATAACATCATAGACCATAATAATATATTTAATATAATATGATGGCAATAACACAACGTTAATAATGACAAGGATAATTTGTAGCAATTCCAACTTCACCGCCAGCAACTCCCGTGTTTACTGATGTTATTTGTTTTCTTTTGTGTCTGAAGCTGAACTTGTCAACATGAACGCTGGACTGGGCTTCAACGGTTACGACGGATTTGGTCAGTCAAAATGGGATCTAATCGCTAATTTTGACTTCTACGAAGTGGAAGTAAGCTCTCCTGTACATGTAACAACATCATTGTTTGCATATAAGATAAGGAAGTTAAAGGAACCCTTTCTGACTTGGATCTAAATGAGAACTGAAATGTATCTTTTTTTCGATCTCTGGACACTTTTTTGTCACAAGTACCTGGAGAACAAAGTACCTAGGGCAGAAAATAACAGTGGTTCTCACACAGGGCAGTCTCTACTGAACCACTTTAAACCTTGTTATTATTATTATTATATTATTATTATTATTATAAAAACACACAAACACATACACATATATATATAACAAGTGTATTTCATGCATTTGTTAAAGGTTTTCGTAGTGGTGGAAATCAAGAAGAGGATCCTTTAAAGAAATTTTCTTTTTGCTTTGAGTGTCTTTTAAAAGATGCTTTAAGTTGCTGCTTTGTTGGTTACTTCTTTAACCCCTAAACCATATATTTAACTGTAACTTGATGTAAAATGGACGGATATATCCGGGATCCCCAGTTAAGGGGTTAAGAATTATTGTGTTTTTTCATGTCAACAGTATTTTTTCCTTCAGACTGCAACCAGTCTCAAATCTCTGCTGGACAACTGGAACAAGAAGACGATGTCGTGGCTTCGCTATGTTGTCTATGAACGATCAGGCAGCACTTTGGCTGTGTTCATCTTGAGTGCCTTTTGGCACGGTTTTTATGGCGGATACTATCTCGCATTTCTTGGTGCAGGATTTTTCATCCATGCCTCGCGCTTAGTAAGATTTAGATTCTTCATGCGTCATGCGTATTAAAGTGTACAAGATGTGTAAATATACAATTGTCTGCTGTCTGTCTAACTCTCTGTCTGTCTCTTTGGCATGGTTTTTCCTTCTTAGCCTGGTTCCAATTCAATTTGGATTTGGTGTGCCATCAGATGATGCCCTGGGCATTATGATAGTGGCGCCATAGAAGTTTATTGATTGATTGATTGATTGATTGATTGATTGATTGATTGATTGATTGATTGATTGAAGCGTGACGGCTATATATTCTCAGGCGAAATTTCACGTGTTTATTCTACGTAGGTTTTAAGATTTTTACATTATTACAATTCTTGATGCTTATTATGAGCGGCTGTGTATTACACCTGCGACAATACGGTACTCTTGATTACTTTTTACTAGCTCTAGTAATATCGTAAAATGGTTTGCTGTTCATTTTTCACAGGTCCGTAGAAATGTGCGTCCGCTCTTTCAAACGACTAAAGGGAAAATATTTCTGTACGATGCTATTACTTTCGTGGGCACTCGGCTCCTCATTGCCTATCTGACATTCCCGTTTGTGATGCTCGAGTTCTGGGCTGCGCTGGATGTTTACAGGTATCGTAATGAGCTTTACGCGTGCACAGAATTGTTACTTAGTGTTACCGGGTAATTTGATTCTGCGCTCTGTGTATTTTTCAAGAAACAGGACGCTACCAGAATATCTGGTCAGAATGTGCTTGTGCATCAGCGAGTGACGCTTAAGACGCCTAATAATGAATGGCATGATTTATATTAGCATGACAGCCTTAACCCTTTGCCAGCCATTTACTGGTATTTGTAACGTAATGTAAAATGGACACACGTGTGAGCCATACTGCCGGCTAACGTCACAAGCATGTGGTAATGTCTTATAATTATGGTCAAGTTGACCTTGCTTCAGTACAAAGTTTTTGATGGCATTGCCATCTATCATATTAAAATCGTTATCTGTATGTCTGTTACCTTCAAGCGTTCTGATTGGTTGACTATTGGTAGACGGTTTAGACCGTTTAGTCCTTACGTCGCGATGCGTTGGTGGGCGGCGTTGACTATTGATAGACCGTTTAGTCCTTACGTCGCGATGCGTTGGTGGGGCGGCGTTGACTATTGGTAGACGGTTTAGACCGTTTAGTCCTTACGTCGCGATGTGTTCAAGACGGCGTTGCTATTGGTAACAATTGTTCGTAGAACCGGTTTAGTCGAGTCAGTGCAGCATCAGAGGGCTGGGCGTGCGACGGCGTTGCTATTGGTAACAATTGTTGCAGCAATTTTAACGCATTTGAGCGCATACAAAAAACGTGTACAGCGTCACAAATGGCCACAGTTGCGTGATTTTAACGCATATAGGCCTAATTATTACGTGGCGCAGAGCTTGAGGTGGCGATCATTGAAATGTTGTACAGCATGAATTCAATGATTGGGTATTAGGTATAGGTATTGGATTAGTATTATCCTGCACTGCAAGCTTAAGCGGCCAGCGAAGCGAAAGCGAGCTCTTTCTAGTATTGGTTAAATTCATTGATTGAAGTTGGCTTAGAATTGCTATCGAAAGTATTCGGCTGCTGCTGAATCTTTGTTTAACCCTCGTAGGGTGTGGAAGTTTAGGGAAAGTCATAAAAGCATTTTGCCTAAAGTGCAACAGTAAAAAAGATATGCAGCTTTTACTGGACTGGGGGGGGGGGTAATTGTACACCCCTTACACCCTACAAGGGTTAATTTTTTTTTTGGAAATCGCAATTGTCAGTTCTGATGTTCGTAATAATACTGCAGTTTAACTTTAACCTGTAATAATGTATTCTTGTTGTTGACTTTGCATAATGGCAAAAGTTGATGTTGTTTTATTTTACAGGCAGCTGTACTTCTGGATGCATGTCATTGGAGGAATTTTGATTCTAATATTCACCTTTAAACCAATTTTGTTGAGAATCAGAAAGAAAGCCCTTCGACATTCAGATGATAAAAATTGACTTTAATAATTTAAGTGTTCAAATTCACGCTGTGTTATCAGACTCTTCAGCTGAATACATTTTACCTTATATTTTACAAATATTCAAATGCCTATGCTAGTGCTGTCACCAACACCATGCTTATTAGCCTGTTTATGATTGATTATTTTCAGTATTCACTGTGTGTGTGTGTGTGTGTGATTATATGTGGTATTAGGTCTGTATACATTCGGCTAAGCTTAGATTCTTGCAAAGCTGTTATCGTATATGAAGCAGAGTACTATTTTGTGGTAGACTATATTCGTGGCAGCAAATTCAGTACAGCTGTGACAATTGTAACGCTATGATGTTTGGATTTTGACCTACAGTACTTTTGGCTGTGCCTTAAGCAGGCAGGCTTCTTTGCATTACAATGTTTTGCATCTCTGGCTTCTCGGAGTTATAAATAGCAGCTTGAGAAATTTTGTCCGAATGTCCATGCTGTACAGAACTGTAAGTTCCAGTGAATCTAATGAATAGATGTGCATCCCAAGTGCCATATTTCTATACTCTTACAATTGTTGCCGTATTTAAAGTAGTTTGCTGGTGTTATTTTTGCATTTGAAAAACTATAAAGTAGTTTGTTGTTTATTTTTGCATTTTAGCAAATGTTTTGTTATATATTTTTTTTAGTTTTTAATTAATTCATACGGTTCTAGATCGTTTGAAGATTTTCGTTTGTCTACTGTATGTATATGTCTGGTTAATGTCTAGTGTCCAATAATGTCCGCATAATTATACAATGTAATGGCGTTGCTGCACAGTGTTCTCTAAATTTCTTGTAATGCCAATAGTGATAACAAAATTGATACTTGCACAGCATTGCTATAATAGTAGTAGAGACATACTGTATGTTCATTCAGGAGAGGTGCTTCAATTTGATTGTAAACACTTGGCTTTATACAGTGTTGTCAATTTTGTGTCTTTTCTTATGACTTGTGAGGTAATGGTTTTGTAGAATTGATAATGTTGGCAACCATTTAAAGTTACCGTAATTTGATGATTGGGGTTAAACATATTCAAATGACATTGTATAGAAACCACTACTACAGTTTCAAGATGATATGCACAGTACTTAAATGTTGGTCAATGTACCCGGTACATGTGTTATTGATAAAGAAGATTGTCTGGGTAGGTTTTGATGATCCATTTATTTGTTTTATTTTTTGAAGTTTTTTTTATCATATATTATATTTATTATTTATTTATTTATTTATTTATTTACTTGTGAGTACTTGAGCTGATGCTGTAGAAGCTCATAATAATAATAATAATAATAATATGTGTTGAAGTGTAAATCTTAGTTTGGCAATTTATGGGCAAGTAATGTTAACTCCCATCCCTCTGTGATATAATGTCTGGTCTACAATGTAAAGTACACTAGTTTTTAGTAAGACTTGTTGATTAATATAATATTGAAAATATTGTGTTTGCAATTATCAACTGTTTAAGGATGTCATTTACACCTATTACACTATACTTAATTGTGAAGCTCCAAACATTACCTGTTTTTGCTAGTTTAATTTGATTTAATACCATTTATAGTAATGGTTCAAGCTATTTTAACCCCTTAACCGTGTATTTAACTGTAACTCAATGTAAAATGGACGGATATATCCGGGATCCCCAGTTAAGGGGTTAAGGATGTAAAGAAAGTCTTTTAGTTTTATTTATTTTTTCTCAGTAATAACAACATAAGCCTAAATTACCATTTGCAATTACTGATTACTGGTGGCTGTTTTAACCCCTTAACTGGGGATCCCGGATATATCCGTCCATTTTACATTGAGTTACAGTTAAATACACAGTTAAGGGGTTAACTAAATTGTGAGATTATTGGAAAAACTGCACGAAGGAACTTTCAGGACAGTTAACTCAAACTTTGGAACCTCACTGACTGGTTTGGGTTCACGATATATTTAGATGTTGCATTAGCAAGAGCTTTCAATGAATTGGATCTACAGTTCTACACGTATGTATGAATGTATTGTGCTGTATCATAGCCTATGTATGTATGTTTGTCTGTAGGTTTGTCTGTAGGCCTATGTATGTATGTATGTATGTTTGTCTGTAGGCCTATGTATGTATGATGTATGTATGTATGTATGTATGTTTGTCTGTAGGTATCATAGCCTATATATGTATGTTTGTCTGTAGGCCTATGTATGTATGATGTATGTATGTATGTATGTACAGTATATTTATATGGACCAATGGAAATGTGCTGGACTTGCCTCAATGTTTCTGGTCTACACAGTCGCTAAGAGAGATACAATTTATGTGCCATTGGTGGGAATTGTGAATCTTCTGGGATCTGCTTCAGAGACGCGCTGGAGGCGCGAGGCGCAGATGTGAACAGCGACGCATCGTTTGATGAGATTAATAAGATCCCTGTACCGAAGGGCTGCGTGGATCGACTCGCTGCCCTCACCACACCAGAGGCCTCTCTGCACAACACCATCATATGCACATGTCTACGGCCATTAATAAGCAGTGGGCACATTTGCAAAAATAAACATATGAAAGACAACATTGTCTGCTAGGCCGTGCGACTGTATTTAAAGACAAGGATGTTTCTTTCGCCGACCTACAGTAGGAGAGATCCGACAGTGAAATTCAAATGTGAAGAGATGGTTTCGAAACAAGACGAACGCATGCAAACGAGCATAATTGCTTTAGCTTTACATCATATTATGTTCAAATCCGTTCTAATTGCAAAGCAGCAGCATCTGCCTTCAAACGCAAAATTATGGCGTTTATATGCGATTTCTTCTATTCGTCGTCATGATGCATTCAAGGTTCGAGTAGCGTACAAGACGTTACCGGACCGCAGATGCTAGCTCGCGATCGGGCGTCGCGTTCCCAGAAGACGATCGCCGACCCGCGCCAGCGCAGTAGGGTCGAACCCGCGTCCCTAACAGCGCGATCTTCTTCTAGGCCGGCACAGACCGCAGCGCCAAGAAGAAGAAGAAGGCCAATCTTCGGCGGGTGAGTAATCTCTATCTGTGGGGCGGACGTAGCCTATTCAATCTCGGGGCCCCGTGCGTAACCACGCGACCCTCCATTCTTGATATTTTGGTCGCCTTCTAAAGCGCTATGTAGCTATGTCATGATCGTCACCTTCCGGTGCACAGTACACTGAGAAATGATTTTTTAATGAAAGATTGAAAATGTCAGAGCCTTTTAGACGTTCAGAAATATTACTAAACTAACGTTTGCCTATCATTCAAAGTTGGATAGTAAATTTTTTCACCTTGATAGAGATGCTGAAGGGAAATGCTTGCGTCTGAAAAAATGGATCATTAGAAACTGATTAATTAATTTGCTATAGACCGATCTAGACTATAGCCTAAGCAGGTCCTAGGTAGCGACTCTTGGGCAGCAAAAGCTTATTGTTTGCAGCAGAAATTTCCCAAATTTAAGTGCTGCTTGACTGATTTCGGCAGCGCCTTCCGTCTACGATTCCAGTTCCGACTGAAGGCTCAACCGGTCGTCGCCTCTCACAGCTACAGCCGATCGAGCGCCGGCGACATGCTGCTCGACAAGCTCCTGTCCGCCATCTTCCAGTTCCGCGAGTTCAAGCTGCGCCGCGACGACGACGCCGTCGACCGCCTCAGCCGCCAGTACACCCCGGCCCTGCTCGTCCTCTTCACGATCGTCATCGGCGTCAAGCAGTACATCGGCGCCCCGATCGACTGCTGGTGCCCGGCCCAGTTCACCGAGTCGCACGTCCAGTACGCGAACGCCATCTGCTGGGTGAACAACACCTACTACGTGGCGTTCGAGGACCCGATGCCGCTGCACGGCGAACAGCGTCGGATCGTCGCCTACTACCAGTGGGTGCCGTTCCTGCTGCTGGCGCAGGCGATGTTCTTCTTCGGGCCGTGTCTGCTGTGGAGGGCGCTCGGTCATCGGGCGGGCCTAAGCGTCGTCGGGGTCATGGAGACCGCCCAGACGGCGCAGAAGGCCCAGTACTCGGAGGCGAGGGAGCAGGGACTGCGGTTCGTCGTCGTCCAGCTGGACAGCTACCTGCGACGGCAGAAGCGACCGGAACCGGCCGAGGGGTGCTGCGGTCGCGTCAAACGCTGTCTCGCCAGGAACTGCTGCCTCTTCTGGGCGCGACTGTACGGCAATCACCTGTGGTGCGCCTACCTGGCGGTGAAGCTCGTCTACTTCGTCAACGCGCTCGGGCAGCTGGTGCTGCTCGATTCCTTTCTCGGCATGGGCCGGGAGTACTTCCTGTTCGGCATCACCGCCATCCGCCGGGTGTCCGCCGGGGAGGAGTGGGCGCTGTCGGAGCGCTTTCCGCGCGTCACGCTCTGCGACTTCGAGATACGTCAACAGACGAACGTCCATCGCTACACGGTTCAGTGCGTCCTGCCGATCAACCTCTTCAACGAGAAGATCTTCATATTCGTCTGGTTCTGGCTGCTCGGCGTCGCCGCCGCAACGCTCGTCAACGCCCTCCAGTGGGTCGGGCGGTCGGCCGTGACGTCCGGGCAGACGGGGTACGTTCAGCGCCAGCTGCGGTCCGTCGACCAGGAGAGGCGCGACGCAAGGACCGTCCGGAGGTTCACCGACGGCTACCTGAGGCGCGACGGACTGCTGATGATCCGACTGATCGCGCTGAACGTCGGGGAGCTGGTGGCGGCCGAGGCGCTGCACGGACTGTGGCACAACGCGGGGACGGAGAAGATGGCTAGAAGTTTCGCGTCGGCCGCGGACAGCAGTGATCCGGTCTTCCCGAACGGAGGAAAACAGCCCACGGTCGCTAAAAAGGGGGTGATGCAATAACTCTTATTGTATATCATGTTCTCTACTGACGCATGTAGGCACCTGCACATTCGGTAGACTAGGCCTATTACTTGAACGTTGTCTTTCATAGTTGTTGATTTGCTTTTGAATGAAAGGCAGAGAATAAAGTTAGGGCCTAACGTTCGAAGTTCGGTGTCTATAAGAATACGAAATTTCTAGATCACCATCACCATCGACGTTGTCGCAAGAGGCAAAGAGTTTTATCTGGTCAATAACTTCGTCAAATTTAGACCAATCTTGATAAAACTCGGTAGCAATTATAACCTATAGGCCTTATTGCACGAGTTGCATTGGACTATACCTACCAACGTCTAACGAGACGCATTCTCGATTATGAATTTCAAGACATTTGGCTGTGTATAGGCCCTATGCCTAATAATAATAACAATAATAATAATAATAATAATAATAATAATAATAATAATAATAATAATAATAATAATAATAATAATAGGCCTAAGAACAATAACAATAAGGCAGTGTTTATTCTAGGCCTTCTCTGGGGATTCCCCAGTTTTAAAATTCCTTCCCAACATTTTTATATGTTGGCTAGGGGATAGAGTAATAATAAGTGTCAAAGTGTGGAGACTCAGACCTTGTTCCCTCCAAACATTTCAAACCCCAATATCAAGGTGGCTAGAATAAGAACTGCAATAAGGAATGCATTCTCTTCATTTTCAGTTCGGAAGCCGCTGGCTGTCGATGAAGAAAGCGCTGATTCGACGCCGGAGAGACGGCAGTTCGGCGCCTGGACGGTCCGTCGCCACAACCGACCAATTCTCACTCGAAGACGGCGGAGTATGACCAGTCGCTGGACCTACGCACGGTTCACGCGCGCAGTTAACCCCTTAACCGTGTATTTAACTGTAACTCAATGTAAAATGGACGGATATATCCGGGATCCCCAGTTAAGGGGTTAATGACAACTGTGCACGACACGAAAACGCCATCTTTCAACTGCAGTGCCGTATTGGTCAATTCTGCTTCGTATAACACAACTTAATTAAAAAGTCCGTCGAATTATTTGACTTTTAGACGGATCAGTAGTAGGCTAGCTACAGCATAAGCAATGCTGCTGATCTCTAATCAATTCTCTACCTCGAATGTATAGGCGTCTTTGAGTGCAAACCAGTGTTTAATCTAGGCCGTTTCCGGGGGGATTGCCCTTCCCCCGGAAATTTATAATTCTCCCGGAAATTTTGGAATACTACATGGACTAACAGCGGCCCCTAGCAGAATTCCCCCGGCTTTTTCAGCCCCCCCGGAGTCCAGGAGTCTAGATTAAACACTGGTGCAAACACGTCGTTCCTTCTTCTAGCTTAGGCTACTATAGGCCTATATAGAGCTTTTAGTAATGATGATCTAATATTGATACTGATAATAATAAAGAATAAATAAAAAGAAGTCCAATAAAGAGCTTTTCGATGCCTCCGCCGATCGGACTAGGCTAGCTACCCGGCCTCCATCGTCACCCATCTTTAATTTTTATTGCATTTTCTACAACGGATATGATGCCATAGCTGGTTTCACGAGGTTATGTAGGCCTATAGGCAACAAAGTCAGGAACTTGTTGATTAACATTTGGAAATAACTAGCCAACTAGCCACTGCCAGTTCGAGAACGACATAGGAACCGATTTGCCACAAAACCTTGGTGTGTCCACTGCCCAGACCTCGCATGGGGATGGACCATATTAATACCTCCGTCTTCTTTTTTAAAGGCGGTCGGTGCCCCCGCAATTTCGCAAATATGTTAAAGTTTTAGAAGTCAGTGAGCGAGTTTTAGTGAATTTTTGATATAATGATAAATCACATCCTAGTGTGTAGTATGAAATGACTGGGAGATGCCCCATTTTGAGCGCTGGGGAGCGTAATTGATTAGGCTAACATATTGACTATTCGTGCACAGTTTGAAGTAGGCCTAATGAAGATGGGGATAAACAAAAATGTGATTTTTGTCGGAGAATTTTTCAAATTGCTAATTTTTTTTACATTTCTAATCACACGCTGTTCAATATGCCTTATCCATTGGCTACAGGGATAATTTTACACCCCCCCTAACACCTCCCAATACCCTCCCTCCATTTGTGACCGACACCCACCAACACCTCAAAATCTGAGCCTGTGATGGTACCTTTTTTGCTTGTCAGACTTTTTCGGCAAGGATGGACCCCAAAATATACTGACACCTCCAAATTTGCAATCCTAGAAATGACCCCGATTGGCTATATGTCACGCCGCAAATTAGCTTCTCAGACTTTGTTGCTTACAGCCAAAGGGGCTGTCCATTAATTATGTCAACAATTTTTGGGCAATTTTTGACCCCCTCCCCCTTGTCAGCAACTGTCAACTTTCACTTACCCCCAGTGGCGTCGCCAGGAATTTTTGGTGGGGGGCAAAAGGACTGGCTTGTCAGATTCCTTACCCACCTCTGACCCCCCTTCACAGAAAACTTTCTCACCGGATTTGCGCGAATCTGGTGGGTGGTCTGGAGCAGGTTGGGGGAGCACTTGCCCCCATTTGCCCCCCCCCCGTGGCGACGCTAGTGCCTGTTTGACATTGGACAATGCAAGGATTATTGCTACAGTAGGCTATAGATATGCAAAATTCAGAAGAGTGAAGAAACAAATTAAAACCACATTTTCGTGTGTCCCCAGCTTAGCTGAGTCAAACCGTACTAGAATTGTCAATATATTCTGCCTCAATTTTATTCTAGAGCATTCAAAATGCCCCGAAAAATGGTGAGCCATTTGAAACGACACTATACAAAGTCTTTCAGAAATCTGTTCTCTAGCTGTCAAATGTCTAATAAATCGAACGAGAGATAAGAAGGGGTTTAAGAGAGCTGGTTTCTTGCAACATGTAAGACAAGTTCAATAGAAAACAAAAATATTATATAATTGATAGCCTGTTTGCAGTGGCGTCGTCAGGAATTTTTGGTTGGGGGGGAAGGGGCTAGTGCGTCAGATTCCTTACCCACCCCTGCCCCCTTCCCAGAAAACTTTCTCACCGGATTTGCGCGAATCTGGTAGGTGGTCTTGGGCAGGTTGGGGGGCACTTGCCCCATTTGCCCCCTCGGCGACGCTAGTGTTTACCCTCCCCATAATTACGTCAACAACTTTTGACCCCCAAGATCAATGACAGGTCCCAATAACAAGGTTATTATTTTTTGTGGTGATGACCATTTTTCCCTTTTTTGCTCATCGAATGTCAAAATGTGGTGGTGATCCAGCTCCAGTTCCTAATTTCAATGTTGCATCACCAAAACATTACCATTCAACTATGTGCGAAAATTCTGCTCTTTTGTCGATGAATTTAGATTTTAGAGTGCGTCCACTTAGACCTCTACTTACTTACGCCTTGAGTTGAACACTTTACCTAGGAAAATTATGCTCTTACTTACCTTGTAATTTTTGTGGTTTGTTTAAGATCAGATTTTGAAATAAAAATTTGCGTTTATATTAGAAATTAGTTTCATTAGATCTCTTCAATCATGGATCAGACAAAGTTTCTCGAGATTGCAAACTATGTAGCTGGTCTGAAGATGTATCCTTATTTTGATGCCGCCAATTACGTTATAATGTGTCTGATGGTCCGAGACGATAGCCATCCGCAGGGCCATGCAGGTATGAGTTTGTCTTTGCCGTAACAACTGAAGTTATTATTCCACTTCTATAGCGTCATTTCATAATGTGCAAAAGCATAATTCGATGGCGCACCGTATCGTAGTCGCATACGAATCGGATTGCCAGATTCCTGTCTTTAAAATACGGACGCCAGTGTACCGTAGTTGGCAAAAAGCAAAAGTCACAATACGTGTTGAAGGGGACACTGTTATTCTACGCAGTGTGATTGTTGTTTCTTCTAAAGATCAACTCGTGGTGAAGTACATAATAGATGATAGTGTCAGTGATGTTAATCCTTGTCCTGGTCCTTGTCCTTAAGGACTCCTTAAGGACCAATTTGAAGTCCTTGTCCTTGTCCTCGTCCTTGGGGAGTCAGTCCTCGTCCTTATCCTCGTCCTTGCAGATCGGTCCTTGTTCTGGTCCTTGTAACTTAGTCCTTGAAAAGTCCTTATAAGGACCAAATTACTTGTATACCATTTTCAATTGTACTGATAATTATATTCCAAGGTAAGAGTAGTATGTGGATTTATATTTAGGCTACATACTTGCTTTGAGTTACTCTAAAATGTTTAGTCATTGTTTCCTTTATAATACCACTGGTAGGGCTGCGCTAACCGAGTAGTTTAGGAGTCGAGTAGGAGTCGAGTAGCTTAGCGAGTACTCGAGTACTCGCGTAAAACCGGAAATACATGATTTGCAAACGTTACACGTCACATAATGCGTATTATTTGCCTCATGGCCCTCATTTAACCAAAGCAGAACACTAGATACAGTTACATATCAATTTCCTCGGATATTCAAGCGTGTATTCACAAAACGGTAGGCCAAATTTTAATGAAATTCTTTGGTTATTCTTTATTTATCTATTCTATTCTTTATTTAGTTATTCTGTCGAGTAGTACTCGACTCCAAAAAAATTACTCGACTCCAATTTGGAGTCGAGTACTCGCGTTACTCGAGTTACTCGGCGCAGCCCTAAATACCAGTTGAGGAGTTGATTCTTTAGCAGAATTCTTTGTTGCCCAGCGACATCGGTTCCATGGCAGTTGAATGAGTGTTTTCGCAAAGTGGTCTCATAATTAGACCTCACCGTGTGTTCATGACTGATCAGCTTCCTGAAAACACTTGTTCATTTATTATTATTATTATTATTATTATTATTATTATTATTATTATTATTATTATTATTATTAAACTTGACAATTTCTTAAGCGCAGTAACATAGCTAGGTGGCTAAAGTCAAAGGCGCATTTGAAATGCAGCGTTGCTGTTGACTAGACTGTTTTACAACATTCTGTTTTTCCCTTTCTAATTTTGTGATTCGAATTGAAATTGTGTTTGGTTTTTTCCTTTCTGACTTTTTTGTCTGACAGAAGTTGGTCCTTGTCCTTGATCCTTGTCCTTGGGGGTCAGTCCTTGTGGTCCTTATGCTTGCGGGGTAAGTCCTCGTCCTTGTCCTCGTCCTTGGAGGGTCGGTCCTCGTCCTTATCCTCGTCCTTGGGGTTTCGGTCCTTGTCCTTATCCTCGTCCTTAGGGGGTCGGTCCTTGTTAACATCACTGGATAGTGTTGGGATGGAGATTTTCAAATGACTTCCTTTTGAGTACAGCAGTTTCTCAGGGACTTTATAAGTATCTGTGCAAGATTTCAGTCTTTCAAAAGTCTATAGACCACTGCTTAATAAGAGCAACTGTGCTAAAAGTTGAACTGCTGCAATCTATGTATTATAGTAGTGGGACTTTTAGCCATTGTGACATTTCATCCTTGTTGAAACTGGGAATAATCCAAGTGCAGTATGCTACCAGGATATTTCACTCCAATGTGGGTGAATTTCTAGTTGTTTTGCTTGCCTTCATTATTGATTTGTCCCACTTAGGGATGTGAGTTAGGAAAATTCCGGAAATTTCCTCTGGAAATTTCCGGAAATTTCCGGAAATTTCCGAGGTACTTTTCCGGAAAGGAAAAGTTGATTATTAATGTTATTTATTATAATTATTATTACTGTTTATTATTAGTATTTATTACTATTGATTACTATTACTGATATCTATTATTATTTTTTTAATCATTATTACTATTTATAACTATTCATTTGTTGGGCATTTGTTAATAAGTTAACAACTGTCAGTATGGTAGCGCTATATAATGTCTGAGTCGGAAGTCTTGAGAGAACCAGTTACCAGAGTACGCGACGCCGTTTTGCTGTCTGATTTGTTAAAACTATAATAAATCTCGATGTTCGTAAAAATTAACAATTGTCACAAAACAAAACTAAACACTTGTTTATTTTACGGTATTTACCCATAGTCTCACACTCGCCAGCACTCGATGTGACACATTCGTGAATATTCATAAGGTGAAGCTGGTTCCTGAGCAGCAAGTAGAATACTTAAATTGGCGGGATCTCGTTAAAATATCGGAGAACCCGTTTTCAACCAATTTCCCCTATGTGCCAAAAATATATAATAAAACTTCGTTTTCTTAGCTGTAGGACCCATGTAATTAATTTTGTCCACTGCTGTCTGTTTACCTCTAAAAAAGAGAAGTTTTGAAGGCTTTTATAACTTTTCCGGAAGTATTCCGGAAATTTCCGGAAATTTCCGGAATATTTCCGGCCATTCTACTTTTCCGGAAAAGTTACATCCCTAGTCCCACTTAACCTATCTTCCAAAACATGATATTTTATTTGTAGATATAAAACCTCTATGCATGCTAGCTCATTATTAACATCAAAGGGATGGTGATATTTTATTTAGAAATGTGCATGTAATTATCTTTTTGCAATTGAAATAAATTTGGCATAACGTTCGTTGGCAGTTTTCAGTATATCCTGTGATAAGATGTCCTAGTTACAACATTCTTCACTTGTTTTAACCTTTGTCGGCAAACTTTACAATCGTTAATTCTTTAGTTGCACGTTGTCATCTTGAATACTTTTTTCTTAATACCACAGAACAACATTCATGAAGTTTGCAGTGCTTAGACGAATAATTACTTAGCTGTATATGTTTTCAGACTATTTTGTATTAAATTTGCTTTTATTTCCAGGATCGACAGTTTTCTCGAGGAAGCAGCCACTTTCATGTTGGTTGGCAGGCATGTTAATGTGTTTCTCTGGCAGCATTTTATCAAACCTGTTGATTGGCGAAGGCATCGTGACACCCTTTAAGCACCAGAAGGACCTAGTTTTGGCTACAGGTGTTTGGTAAGCCATGGAGCTTATATCTTGTGTCATGCAATTTTTGATATTCGGAATACATTAGCTTATATAGCGTGCAATGGAAAAACTATTTGCCATTATTGCACATCCAGTTTCAATTAGAGCACCAAAGTTGAGCAGCATCGAGCACGGCTTGGTAATTGAATGGGTGACCATCTGTCGCAGGTGCCAATTTAGTCATTCGTGATCCAGGCAAAGATAAATGAGTAGCGCAAGACTGAATTTGCTTAATACTGATATTCAAATGTGTTGATTTCAAGGTTCCGTACGAATGAAAGCCAGTAGTGTGCAAAAGTGGGGGCAGTGGCCCAGGGCGCCAACCAGATGGGGACACCGAAATTGACCTGGCAACCTTTCTTGCTCGTCAGACAGTTTTTTATCGACTTGGCCTCGGTCGCCCACCACTCTCTGCACGCCACTGATTTACAGTAAGCAGTGATAGCGATAACGTGGCTTTGCTTAATTTTTTTTCCCAGGTACGTCATCAACTACAGTCCCTTTGATATTGCGTACAAGCTGTGTAAGTTTCCGCCAGTTCATGTGGTCATATACTGTGCTAAGCAGATCCAGACTGTTAGTAAAGTGCACCAGGGGGTGGCTTATGCGCTGAAGAAGTTTCCAGGATCCTTCGTCATTGCTTCCCTGATCGGCATTGCAAAAGGTATCGATGTCTACGGCGAATCTGTACATGTGAATGTCTTATGTAATCTGTGCCTTTTAATATATTTGCAAATTTTTAAATTGTGCTCTGCCCCCAATATTGAGAAAATGTGAGGAATCTTCTATTGCAAAAATCAAAGAATGCGGTCCCAACTGGACCGAAATTTGCTTTGCAATGACATCACTGTGTTTGCACAGCCACAAGGGGATATAGATGGGCTAGGCCCCTATTTTGGTCTAAACTGTTGCGAAATTCGTGCAAAGCTGATGAAAGCATTTTTCATTGGGGGGGGGGGGGGGATTGGCTACAAGCTATCATGCCATCTGCTGTGTTGTTCCAAATTTCAGGATTTTTTAATCTAATATCAACCAAAATTACTTAACAGCTGAGGCTTCCCAGGCTACTCTGAGAGAGCAAGCTCACATTGCTCCCAAGGCTGCTTTGTTGGACTGGGCAAAGTCGGTGTGTTTAAGCGGTGTTGTCCCCCTTCCCTCTCCCATATTTTTGAGATCCTGCCTGTGCTGCTGTTTTTTTGTACTATGGATTATATCAGAATCTAGAAAACAAACATTTTCAAGCAGTTGAAAATTCAATATAATGGATTTTTGAATCGTTGATATTTTTATGGGGCCACGTGAAATGCTCTTTTGTGCTACGTGTCATTGGTATTATGCGTTTTGAAATAGCTAACTGGATGTGTGGAAGTTCTAAATGTTTTTGCCCTTCAAATATCTTTCTACAGGAAACTTCAAACATTAAGTCATGCAGTGGCATAGGAGTGTCTGTTCAAGTTTTTCTTATGTTTCATGAATGTGTGACAGTTACGCTGTTGACGATGTGAAAGTTTTGCCAATCTGATCGATGTCATTGCCTGTTTGAGTGTAAAGTTTTGTGTTTCTGTGTAATATCTCAGGTGCTGGCTACTGTTACATGAGACTCATTGAGCGCATAGTTCGAGGCGTATGGACTCCTTCTAGTCATGAAATCCTACAGCCATCATTGTAAGCTGTTATTAGTTATATAATTATGTTACACAGGTTTCATGCGCTAAATATTCGCCTCATAACTAGGGCTGTCATTTTTTTATGCTACGTTGTTTAATATTTTTAGCATTATTATAGTTTATTTTCCAACACAACTGAAGTGACTTACAGTATACAAGAGTAGTACCTACATCATCATAATTGAACATTAACCCCTTAACTGGGCAACTATTTGTAACTCAATGTAAAATGGGCGAGCGTTACTCGGGGCACCCAGTTAAGGGGCTAAAGTGCCTTAAATAATAGAACAACTGAAAACAATGTCAGAAAAAGAATTTAAAATATCTAGTGCTACATAGTTATCGTTCAAAAGTAATGGATGCAAACTTGCATCATAGTCCTAAATTATTTGAAACCAAAGTACTGTGGCAATGTTAAGAGTAATTAATCAATAATTAATCAAAGTATTGTACAATGAGTACATCAAGCACACACACACATACATATATATATATATATATATATATATATATATATATATATATATATATATATGTATTGAATCATCTTGTATATGGTATTCTTCTTTTACAATGTTGGAAAGTTTTTGTGTTGTTGTTTTTAACAGCTCAAGCAAGGCTTGTCTCTCGGCCAGCGTTGTGTTTATCTGTCAGCATTTGGGCTTCTTCAGCGCCCCGTTCTCTGTTGTCTACCTGAGCATTGTCATCTTCTTCGTCTACTTCAGCATTTCCGCGCAGGTGCTCGGCGTCCACGACCCGTTCGTTCCGTTTGAGAAGATCGTCTGCACCGTCGTCTTTGGCGGTCTGGTCGACGCCGTCGGCAGACTGTTCTCGAGGGCTGAACGGCCTGTTGTCCCGCCAACATCTGACGAAGCTGCAAAGCACAAATCTGAATGAACAGAAGAACATTTGTATCATGTTCCAACATTTCTGGTGTGTAAGAAAGATGTAGATTTATTATGTTTTCCTGATTATCGACTTGTTTGGCAATTCAAACAACGGATATTGTTCGTTTGCCTGGATTTCGTTTACTATTATAATTACTTTTGTATTTGTTACCGTTTATAAACAGGTTTGATTCTTTTGTTTTAATCAGTTCAATGTATGATATCTTTTTTCCGATTATAAGTTAGTGTTGATGTCGGATAAATGCTTTACTACAGCAAATGTTCTTTATTCTACAAACTTAATTTGTGGCTGTACATGTGCCAATTCTTTAATAAGGAATGGTGATATTTACCGGTATGCAGAACACTATGTATTATTATTTATTTTTATTCCAAAATTTGGATTTATAGGGTCTGGCAGCTAATTTATGAGTGTCGCCTAAGGCACTTGTCTCTTCCTGATTGGTTCATAGTAGTCAATAATAATGTTGGTGTTGTTTTGTGGAATTTTTGTGTAATTACTTTAGGTAGTTAATATTATTCATAGGCTTCGATGCTGCTTGCAACAATGCAAAGGTATTATTTAAATGTTTGTACTATGAATTATACGATGCAAAATTTCAGTCTGATGTAATTTTATTCCTGAACTTTAACTCTGTAATGTGTTCATGCAGCCCACCTGTGGACGAGTCACCACAATAATCTGAACGTTACTTACTTACTTACTTCTAAATAGAAATTTGGGTGAAATATAGACATGAAATTTTGGGTCGCCCGAAAATTTTTCGTGGTCCAAGGATTTTTTTAGGATTTGAGTGAAAATTTGTGGTGTCATAGGGCTTTCATATTTGCAACAGTTGAAGCCCAGTCGATGCCTAAAGAGAATCTGGACCCGCATTTTGGATATCTATCAGGTATCTGATTGCTTTAAAGGTTTTAAAAATCTATACAATGTATAGCCACCATTATTATATTGCCAATATAGACACGTTAATACGTTGAAAAGTGACGGCTTTTTCTAGTCCTCTGACATCAGTGGGGGGGGGCACTTGAGGGTTCTAGGCCACGGGGAGTTATGGGGTTGGGTGGTTTGAACACCCCCATTTGCCATCAGGGCCTGAATTTTTGGGTGCAAAATTTTGGAAATTTTTCATGGATTCCAGGTTTTTTCGAGGATGGTCTTCTACTAAAATTTGTGGTGTCAATTTAATATAACTTTCATACATCTTATAACAAGCAGTTGCTTCAGACGTACTGGAAGCCGATGCGTCTATGTTACTAAGGAAATTTCTGGAGATAAAAATTTTGTCTAAAATCTATGCAGTGCACTCTGATTCCGTTTAAAGGTTTTAAAAATCTACTACTGTAAAATAAAAGAGTTAGCCTCCATTATTATATTGCTTCTATTACCCCCCTCCCCCACTCTCAAACGTCTGACGTCGCCAGTTACTACTATTTTTCTACTACTATTAGGCCACCTGCATTTGCCATGTTGGGCCTACTACTACTGACTTCTACTGCTACTAAAATTACTTAGAATTTTTATGCCGTTATGGAGATGTGTGACGGGGTACAGGATGGTGACTTTTCATCTGGCACTAGAAAAGCTCGCTTTGCAGTGCAGGTTCTCAATTTACCTAATACCCAATCACAAATTCATGCTGAACAACACATCTGATATAACAAGAAGTCGCCACGTCAGGACGGACGTTAAAATCACCAACTGTGGCCATGGCGTCTGACGCTGTTACTTTTTTTTTGTGTACGTTAAAATTTTATCGGATAGATAAAAATATTGTTCTAAAACGTCGTCGCACGCCCAGCCGACCGAGTCATTCCGATTCTACGAACAATTGTTACCAATTCTACGTCGTCTTCTACATCGTCCACCAACGCATCGCTGTAAAGGACTAAACGGTCTAAGTTATACCATTAGTCAACGCTCGCACGAACGCATCGCGACGTAAACCCCCGTCTACCAATAGTCAACCAATCGTCTGACGTCGCGTATTTTTTGTACGTTAAAATTTCGTTAAAATTACAACTACCTGAGGCTGCGAACAATTGTTACCTAGCAACGTCGTCGCACGCCCAGCCGACCTGTTAAACTACGATTCTACGAACAATTGTTACCTACTACTCGTCTCGAACATCGTCCACCAACGCATCGCGACGTAAGGACTAAACGGTCTAAACCGTCTACCTAGTCAACGCTCGCCCACGAACGCATCGCGACGTAAGGAAATGTCTAAACCGGCAATAGTCAACCAATCAGAACGATGAAGGTAACAGACATACAGATGACGATTTTCATCTATAGATTACTCATGCCACTCGTCGCCCGGCGTTAGCGCCGTGTAACTAACGTTCGCCGTTTGTTCCGCGTTCTAATGAAGACAGTCAGATTGCGCAGAACTGTCCAATCCGCCGGCTACTCTGGAGACGCCGGCGTCCCGGGGACCCGGGGCGGCGGACAGGTTCCGTCTTGAACCGCCGGCCGGCCGGCCGCATGCACATATTTCACACAGGTGAAGTCGTCGAACGACGCGAGAGAGAAAATTGGTGCGACCCGGCATAATTGCGAGAGAAGATTGGTCGACCGTCGACCGACCGTCGAGAAGCCGCGACAGGCCCTATCCCGCGCCCGGCGCCTATATCCTCGCTCGGGCCGCCGCCGCAAACGCTTAGGGGGTGTAAGCTTTTCCGCAATTGTGAAATGGCCGACAGAGACGTCGTCGGTCGGTGTCAGGCGACAGAATTTGACAGGACCGACGGAAATTGCACAGTGCTGGGACTTTCGACATGCAGTGTGAACGAAATTCGTGAATGCGTTGTTATAATTATTATTCGTCTCCGGTTGTAAGCCGAGCCTCCTCAGTTTTTGGGAGGCTCAGGCTACGCCATATAGGGATAAGGAAGGAATAGGTATGCGTACAGTTTGTCCCATTTTTCATCCAAGTTTACGCCAATGAATCAAACGCATGCGATTTGAAACGGTGATAGGCAGTGGCGGTTCCACGTAGGGGATGAGTGGGGATGCATCCCCCCACCGGACTTCCGGACTTTTTTAAACTTGTAAAACCTATTTTGGGGTAAAAGTCTAGTAAAACTACTGCGCATGACCTGTTTTGCTTGTCAGCCTATTTTTCGGTAAAAGTGTAGTAAAATTAGGAAAACAAATTCCCTTTTGTCAGCCTTTTTCGGCAAAGTTTATTGATTTCCCCTTCTCTTTTCATCCCCCACCAACTTCCTATGAATTCATTTCATCCTTCCACCAAGAAATCCTGGGACCGCCACTGGTAATAGGAACGTGGGCGTGCCTGCTTATGATTATAATGCGACAATTCCAATGACATAGACAGGTTCGTGAATGTGGAAAACACATGACATGACATCTCTATTTCTTTCTCATAATTTCTCCACAATTTAGATAAAAAAGTAAACATAACATATATCTATAAGCCTATACAGTAGATATGCAAAAATTCAGAGGAGTGATGAAACGAATTAAAACCACATTTTCATGTGTCCCCATCTTTAATGCGTCAAATCATTCCGGGAATATCAATATATTCCATATCAGTTTTATTCTAGAGCGTTCGAAATGCCACAAAATGGTGAGCCTGTGGAAGGACTATTGTTACAGCAAGCTATAGATATGCAAAAATTCAGAGGAGTTTGCAATTAATTAAAACCACATTTTCTTGTGTGCCCATCTTTAATGCGTCAAATCATTACGGGATTGTCAATATATTCCATCTCAGTTTTATTCTAGAGCGTTCGAAATGGCAACCATTTGACTACTCTTGAACGAGTCTGTTGTAACTTAAGTAACGTGGATGCAACTCCTTTCAGCGGGGGGGACGACACTCTAAGAATCTCCATGGCAACCATTGTTCTAATGTTATTCCTGTTCCTTATTAAGAGGCGCTGCACTGTTTTACATGATCGTCATGGAGACATCTGCAGGGAGCCTTTGAAGGGAATGCAACAATGAGAAACAACTGACCATAGAACCTTCTTGCAGCCATGATCATTCATAGACCTACTCCTTCAGCGCATGTTAAATTCTATGGTCGACACTTTTGCGATCATACGTAATGCGATGCATTGTATATATATATATATATATATATATATATATATATATATATATATATATATATATATATATATAAGCACATAAGAGAGAGATAGCACAGCGACATGCTGTAAGTTAATAGACGGTGTTCAATTAGGAAACGCATTTCTTGTCATCGAGTTCAAAGAAATTGAGGCGTCTCCCTTTGTCTCTCTCTTTCTCAGTCTGTCTCAGTCTCTCTCTCTATATCTATCTATCTCTTTCGCTATTTACCAACCTCTTTTCTCTCTCTCTCTCTCTTTCTTTCTTTCTCAGTCTCTCCCTGTGTGTCTTTTTCTCAGTCTCTTTGTTTCTCTCGTCTCTTGCTCTGTCTCTTTCTCTATGTTATCCCTTTGTCTTACTCCCCCTCTTCTTTCTCGCCACTGTCTCTCTCTGTCTCTGTCTCTGTCAGAATATTCTTGGAAAATGACTGACATCGATATCTGGAGAATTAAATTCCTTAACAATTCTCCTCAAAAAGTTCTTTGAATAATAGAATGTTCGGTTTTAAAACGGTCCGCGTCAGTCTTAGCATAGAAGCGCTCAATTTTTCCAAAACGGCAGAGGAGGCATGCAGGACTAACTCTCCTCCTGGACAGAAAATTTCGATCGTGTGTGGGCGTGTGTCGGGGAAGAGGGCGGGGAGGTGGGCGGAGGTGAGGTGTGGGGGTAAATCCGCAGCTTGTGAAAAGCCGAACGCTGCCGTTCAGTTTATTTCTAAGGTATTGGAAAAACGTTGGTTGGGCGGCCAAATGTCATTAAGATTTTGCGGCACGGGGTCTGTATAATCTATATTAAAATCGAAATCGAAGAGGAAGGTTTTCAATTGATACGTCCCGCTCTTCTTCTTCTTCTTCTTCTTCTTCTTCTTCTTCTTCCTCCTCTTCTAAGCTAACCTGGTCATCAATCACTTCCGTTTTCTTTACACTTTTACTTCTGACGCCGATTTCGGTCGGTCGGAAGAAAGGCGGCTTCGTCCTAAACAAATCATCGATCTTCGTCCGCTATCTTCTCCCTCTCTCTCTCTCTCTCTCTCTCTCTCTCTCTCTCTCTCTCTCTCTCTCTCTCTCTCTCTCTATCTTCCTCTTTGTCTCTATATCCTCCTCTCTTTGACCGTCGCCCGACGACGACGAGTTTGAAGGATGATGCCGTAAAACTAGCCACTCGATTTACCTTTCAAGACCAGATCTTCAGCGAATCAGGGTATATACTGTTCATCCCGTATACCGCGGGGCTGGATTCGCGCATCCGTTTAGGGGCAGCGTCGTGTCGTGTGGGATTAGCGTCGGAAGTCGTCCCCCTGCCCGTCTTTATTATAAGACGACGCAATTAATTAATTATTGGAGAACTCGGAGTTTCAGCAAAATAGATTCTATTGTTCTAATGTATTGAACTTTGTCGAACGCGGCTTCGTTCTTTTCTGTCTTTCAGAGACACGCGATAATCTCACGACGATGGTTCAATCCGGGGATATTTTACACCCCCCCTAGAACCCCACCCCCCACCCCAATCTGAGACCGACACACCCCAACACCCCACACCCACCCAATTTGAGTTAGGGATGACTTTTTTGCTTGTCAGAGTTTTTCGGCAGGTGACCCCAGAATATACCGACAACTTCCCCCCCCCATTGAGAATCCTAGAAATAACCCTGGTTCAATAAGTTGGCTTAGCAAGATTTATGGAGACAATTAATCAGGTTGAGTGATTGAAATGAATGAAAGAGGGCCTCTGCCACCCAGTAGAATTTTGTTTTGTTTTTGAAATATTTAGAATGTAATTTAAAATCTGACGATGTCTAAACGTAGAACTGAGCGTGTCATGAACAGCGTAGGCCTACACAAACAAATGACTCCATGATATTTAATATTTAATTATTAATATTAATAGATTAATTATTATATATTAATTATCTCATATTAATTATTATATAATAATGGGTACGAGACTTCGACTATGCAATATCGCAAAAACGCTCGGCGGCGTTTTTGTTTGAAATCGAAGGGGGGAGTCTCCAGGTGCCCACCACCGAAGCTCTACACAAGGAACCCGGCCCTCCCTCCTCCATAAATCTTGCTACGCCACTGTTTCTTCGTTTTAATTATTTTCCCCTTCATTTTCGCGTTGTTCTGTGCTGCCACTCGGTCTCCGGCTGCGATCGAGTCCATTTTGGACCGTCTCAAGTTCCTCGGCTCTTTCATTGATCCCGGTTTCCACGCACTCCACCGGGAGACCGTGTTGTTGAGACGGAGCTGATCCATCGGCGTTGGAAGATTCTTGATCTTCGGCTTCCTCTTCTCCTCGTCCTCCTCCTCCTCGTCCTCCTCCTTCGTAATCTAATTTTCGTTCATTAGAATTATCGTCCGAATTAGTAAATTTTTTTTAGGTCAACGTCAACTTTTTCTATTTTCATAAATTAAATCAATTGATCGACAGTAGACTTGCGTTTCTCGTTCGGTTTTTGACGCTTTCATATTTCTTAAACTGGTTTCCAATCTTTCTGTTATCGGTCTGTCTGTCTGTCTGTCTCTCTTTCTTTCTTTCTCTCTCTCTCTCTCTCTCTCTCTCTCTCTCTCTCTCTCTCTCTCCCTCCCTTCCATGACAAACATTTTCTACTGAAGTCATTCAGTGCGATTTCGAGTTACTGTAGTTTCCTGCGCGACTTTCGTAGAAACTCCACAGGGTCACGTGCGTCCAAATCATTTCACTCTTCTCGCTTATTAAACGTTGTACACCAACCAGGTGTCATTTGAATCAAGAACTAATCTGCGGCGTCTCTTAGCAGACAACTGCAAACATTTGAAAGAAAGAAAAAAAACTAACACTTAATTAACTTACGCTTCGCGTATAGGTCTACACTTCCTTCAAACACCAAAGACCGTATATAATTCACGAAGCCGATGCGGTAACAAGGACTAAAACAACGGATTCACTAAGACACGAATTTTATTTGGTTTGTCTAAAATTCATGGGTGCCCGGATTATTGGGTGCCTGCCCAATTTGGGGGGGGGGAGGGGCCTTACCCTTACATCCTATCTTTTAAAAGACGTTTCAGTATAGGAGGAAAATTATTCTCTGCCAGTTTTCCAATAAAAATGTCTTTTTCTTCATTTCCACGTCGTCTGCCGGTCTGATGTATATTTCATGGAACACGGCGACTCAACTCGATACCTGAAGCTCTCCCGTAGCTAACCTTTGCCGAGACGTCCCTCGCCCTCGTCACTGCGTCCGTTTGCATAATCGCTCTTCCGTGGTGACGGCCACTCTGATGGACGCTCTGTCATTCGAAGTCAGAGGGAAAAATCCAGCGAACGCGTTCCTATAGGTAGGTCGAAATAGACGTGTAATTTCAATAGAACGATACTGTTCAAATATTTAGTAACGCTATAGGACAATGCGACGTCCCTTCGGATAGGGGTGGGGCTTCTCCGGTCTTTGACGAGCAAGACAGTTGCGCGTATGGCTGTCTGATTATACTACGGGAGATCCGAAACAATAACTTCTGCATGATATTTCGGACACGTGGTCAGGAAGAGAATTAACATTCGAATTTGCTTTTTTCTGCACTCTGTCACTCTCTGCTTCAGTTTGTCAATTAAAATTAATTACAATGCCAAATGTATGTATGTATGTATGTATGTATGTATGCATTCATGTATGCATTTGTGTATGTACATTCATGTATGTATGTATATATGTATGTATGTTCGTATGTATGTATGTATGTATCATGTATGTGTATGTATGTATGTGTGTATATGTATGTATGTATGCATTCATGTATGCATTTGTGTATGTATGTATGTGTATGTATGTGTATATATGTATGTATGTATGTATGTTCGTATGTATGTATGTATGTATGTATGTATGTATGTGTATGTATATGTATATTTATATGATATACAACGAAGAAAAGATTGCTGGAGGCAGACAATTTCATTATGTTTTCTAATGTCCGTCTATTTCCCATCATCCGTCAATATTCTTCAGGCGACGGGCGTCTCTCGTCGAATCCTTCTTCCGGTCGTCTGCTCCCTTCTCCGGATCTTCCCGCTCAACCGCCGCCGCCGCCGCCGCCGTCGATCCGTCCTTCTTGTCTCCAGTTTCGTTCGTCTTTTCGTCATCCTCTCTGCCTTCACCTTTTCCGCGTCGTCAGCTGCTGCTGCTGCTGCTGCTGCTGCTGCCGTTCTTCGGCGTCGCCTGCCTTCCGATGACGTCACACTCTTTCTGGCAGACGCGGGACGTTTCCACGGCAACGGACCGATTAAGCCCGAAGAATCGAACATCGGACCGCCGGTCGGTCGGTCGGTCGGTCGAGCGAGGAAGGACCCGGGAGCGGCGGGCGGCGGGCGGCGGAGAGAAGCGCCGAGCTCTGGGGCGGCGTAGTAGAAGATCGACGTCGTCGACGACGACTCGGATCGAAGAGGATCTCTTTAGTCGGACTCAAGATGGCATCAAAGACGAGGACTAAGCCTCGGCCGCTGCTGCTGCTGCTGCTGCTGCTGATTGCGGCGGTGGCTGAGACGAGGGATGGGATCGGACGCACGGAGCGTCGTTTGTTTTACGGTCTGTGGCGAGTAATCGTAAAAGATTAAGCCATGTCGTGTGAGTCGAGACCGCAGCCCCACCGCACCAACCCCCCCCCCATCCACCCCACCTCGCAGTTAAATGATTCAGAGGAACCGCTCAGCCGACGACGACGACGACGAGGAGGAGGAGGAGGAGGATGCCAACAAGAAGAGGAGACAACTGACGTCGAACCCGCAGCAGCAGGTTCGATGATTCTAAAGAAAGCTGAGAGAGAAAGACAGAGACAGATACAGATAACAGACAGGAGACAGAGACAGAGACAGAGACAGTGAGAGGTGAATGAATGGATGGATGGATGGTGCTGTATATTTCTATACATTAGCGACCATGGATTTCCACCTTGTTCGATCTTGACATCCCACTTTTCCGGCTAGTTACTACCGCCAAATGCTCCAGGCCTTCCTTCACACACACACACACACACACACACAAACAAACAAACACACACACATATATGTCTGTCTGTCCGGCTGACTTAACCAATGATGTATTAAGAAGTTAATTCAAGTGAGTTTTGCCAAATGAATTGTCATTTTGATATCATGCGTTGGAAGAACTCGATCATATGTCTGGCGCTAAATTCGTCACGCCACCATATTTACAGTAATGTTTCAATTTCGCCGACCGGACGACGACGATGGGGACGGGGGTCCGAGGAACGGACCTGCAACGGACGAGCGATTGCAATCTCTCCGGTCCCCTATTACGGGTCTTGAGCTGTGTTCCTGTCAGGCGACGATTGACGATCGGAGGCGAAACACGTCGACGACACCGGCCGCCGTTGTGTTCTGAAAGACGCGCCGCCAGGTGTGCTGGGCAATTCGCCCGCGCGGGCGAATTGCCCAGCACACCTGGCGGTGCGTCTTTCAGAACACAACGGCGGCCGTGTCGACGTCAGGTGACGTGGCCGTAATTGCTGCTGCTGCTGCTGCTGCTGCTGCTGCTGATGATGATGATGATGCTGGCGATTGGCTGTGGATATGTCCTAGGCACAAGCTTCGCTTCCGAGGCAATTATTGCTCGAGCAGAGTCCAGAAGAGGCGCGGACATGGGTCGATTTTTTTAAAACCAACCCAATCCGACCCATCGTGACGCAGAACCAACCCAAACCCACGAAAGAAAGAAATAGGGTTACTTGACCCAACCCGACCCAACCAGCCATAGCACATTACGATTTCTTAGGCCGTGACTTACTTTCTTACCCAGCCCAACCAGGGGCGTAGCCAGGAATTTGATTGGGGCGGTGTGGGGTATAATGTGATTTGGGAGGAGGTATAAATCTTTAAAAACTTTTAAAAACAGTATCTTTAAATATTATTCTCGTCAGATTTTTTATAAACTTTAAGGTAGACTGATTTTGGGGGGTATATATACCGAAATAGCCCCCCGTCGCTACGCCCCTGAGCCCAGTCCATCATAAACATGGACATTTCTAACCCAACTCATGGGGCAGCCACTATATTTGAAACGAGTACCTCCCTACCCCTCCCCACTGGCCCTCAAGGTGTTTGGTCGGAGAGAGATGAGTCGAAACTCATATGAATTCATGCTTGGAGCAATTTTCAAGGTCTAATATTGCGATATTATGATAACAGACCTATGGATAATAATTATTATTATTTTTCAGTTTTCGTATTGTGATGATGTCATCCGGATAAAAAGTTATTTCTATGACGAGAATTTGAAGACACTGCTACAGGGATATTTCTAGGATTGTGAATTTGGGGAGGGTGTCGACCTCAAATTGGGGTTGCTGGGGTGTCAGGGTGCAAAAACATCCCTACACTGCCATGATAATATTTCAAATTCCGGGTTCACAGTTACTGAGAAGTTACAGTGAAAAATAAGCGATTAATAAGTGAATTATAACTGACGCTTTCGCTAAAATGTAATGATTCTCGAGAAATACATTTAATTTTTCAGTTGGAATTAAAATTGGAATTCTCTCGTCAACGTCACTCAGTTTCTCGCATTCTCAAAGCACTGCTCGGTTGACCAGTTTATTCGTTTGCCTTTTGTCGGTTTCGTCACCCTCTTATCGGTCCTTATCGTCGGCACGACGCCCCTTTCCCCCCCCCCACCCATCCCTACCCCCAACTGCAGGGCAGCATCCTAGGGGCGATTCCCGTGAAGAGTGCACCTTTTGCTTTTACCAATTCCGCTTTTCATGCTCGTCTCCTCTTCTACCCTTATCTTCTTTTTCTTTTTCTTCTTCTTCTTCTTTTTCTTTTTCTTCTTCTTCTTCTTCTTCTTCTTCTTCTCCATCCCGCTCTCCCTCTCTGCTTCATGCACCGACCTTTTCAACGTCTTCTAATCGTGGAAGCAGACGCTGTCTGTCACGACCATCCTGCACCCCCTCCCCCACCGCCTTCATTACCGCAGTTCTTATTCGGCCCTTATAGTGTGTGTGTTTGTGTGTGTTTGTGTGTGTGTGTGTGTGTACTGTCGTAGTCGTTGTCGTCCTTTATCTGTCCCCGGTGTTTCCTCTTTCTTCCATACTACCGTATCTCTCTTTCTCTCTCTCTCTCTCTCTCTCTCTCTCTCTCTCTCTCTCTCTCTCTCTGTCTATGTCTCTCTCCATCTCTGTCTCTCTCAGTATGTCTCAGTTTCAGTCTCAGTCTGTCTGTCTGTCTCTCTCTCTCTCACTCTCTCTCACGCTGTCGATCGATATGGGAGCCTTTTTGCCAGCAGCGCTCTTCTTCTTCCTCCTCCTCCTCATCCTCCTCGTCGTCGTCGTCTTCGTCGGGCCCTGTGGCCTTCGCAGCCCCGGTGGTCGCGCGTGTGGCGGCGGCGGCGGCGGCGGCGGCGGCGGCGGCGGCGGCCGAGTGATTGATGACTCGCCGGTCCGTTTTACTGCCGGAGACGGTCGCTTCCTTTTCGTCGTCGTCGTCGTCGTCCACTCGGCGCTTGACCATCGACCGCAGCAGCAGCAGCAGCAGCAGCAGCAGCCGAGGGCGACCGCGGCCGGACAGACGGACGAACGAAGGGCCGATGTCGACGGAGATGAGGAGACAGGCGGCCGGGCAATTTGTCTCTTTTGCTCTGTCGGTCTCTTCATCGCCGCCGATGAAGAGGACCGGACCGGCAAAGACGGGCGGGCGCAGGGCAGATAGAGAGAGAGAGAGAGAGATCTCTCCGGCGGGCGGATCGGCGACAGACGGGGACGGTGAAATATCAACAGCGTCTCCTCCGAACGGTCAGCTTATGTTTCTTGTCTTAGAATAACTTTGACTTTTGACGCGTGCATTTGAACGGCAGAGCAGATCAGCTATTAAGGGCGTTTTGATTATATGCCTCGTAGTCTCATAGACTAGACATGCTCATTGGATGAGAAGGGAACTGTTTTTCAAGGATGTGCCTTCGGAATCTTTGTTTGTTTAACTTCTTCTAGATGCTGTCAAACGTTTCCTTCAAATTTTTCAGCGCAATTGCGTGCATTTAATGAAACGAGATTAATATGAGACTTTTTGTTATTATTGATATGCGATTTTCTCTATCTAGGGGCTGTCCATTAATTACGTCAACAATTTAGGGGGGAAGGGGTTTGAAAAAGTTTGACAGTTGTTGACAGGGGGGGGGAGGGGGTCAGAGAAGTTGACGTCAACAATTTCACTTTTTACAAATAATCAAAAAACTAGGAAATTTCATGGAATACTACTTATTATAATGGAAAAAAGCATGGCAAAAAAGGTCATAACCATCACATTTTGACACTCGAAGAAGAGAAGAGAAAAGAGAAAATCTGGTCATCATCGCAAAAATATTAACCTTCTTATTGGGACCTGTCATTGATCTGGGGTCAAAAGTTTTTGACGTAATTATGGGGGTAACTGAAAGTTGACAGTTGTTGACAAGGGGGGGGAGCTGGTCAAAAATTGCCCAAAAATTGTTGACATAATTAATGGACAGCCCCCTATAGAGTTATCAGAGTACCATAATTTTCACAGTTCTTCGCATCATCATCAGCAGCATCATCATCATCATCACCATTGCATCACATTATGCATATTCATAATAAAATGCGATGTTTATAGTCATTGTCTCTGTAGCAGGCCACAATGCCAATTGTTTCTTAAGCAGAGGGACAGACCAAGAAATAATTTTTTGTGCAAATAGAACAGATTGGACGAGGTTGGAAATTGGAATGACAGTTGAAACAGTAAACGGTTTCAAAGGCTATCTCGATAAACTAGGTTATTGAATGCATATGGTTACATCGGTGGTTTTCACACAGGCTTACTTAGCCTCCTAAACCACTTAAAATCACATTATTATTATTATTATTATTATTATTATTATTATTATTATTATTATTATTATTATTATTATCATTGAACAGGGGCCTCAGCGGTCGGAGTGCCTCTGAGTTAATTCAATTGAGTTTTTCGAATATTCAGAATGCAATGTTAGTTAATATATATTAGGGTGCGGAAATACGAAGTATATGTTAACATCGTAGAAGCGATATTTACATACTTATTAGCTTGAAATTGAAGCGATTTTCCAGGAGCCCAACACCGAAGCACTGCACAAGCACCTCCCCCCCCAAAAAAAAAAACTCGCTACGCCACTGACCTGTCTGCCTAGGTGATTTCCGCTGACGATACAGTCTAAAATATCTAAAATATCAGAAGCCAGAAATTTTGTCATGTAAGTATAGAAGACAATCGTTGTCGAGCCATTTGTTACGGGGAAATACGCGATTTTGCGACGACTTACAGCGCGTGCATGCAGACTATTTTCTCGGCTATTTAAGAAGGAAAACGGTTGCTAATTGCAACGCTGACGGACAATAATGAACGCGATACAGATCATTGACTGAAACAACAGTTGTCAATGTACTAATATTCTCCCTGGATAGGAGTCATACCCCCCGGTAAAGCGCCCTTGTTTTCGGTTATGCTATGTTTACGGCGCTATATAAATAGTCCAGTATACAATACAATACAATAGGCCTACTTGCGGCCCTTTGAAATGCTTTTCTATGTATGGGGCGTTGAAATCAAAAGCACAGTGCAGATATCAAAGTTTTTAAAAATTGATACCGCCCCGCTCCCAAATCACATTATACCCCCACCCCCGAAATCAAATTCCTGGCTATACGTCAGTATTGTTGCTTATACGTTTAAAATTATTAAGCAAATAACAACGAACCAAACGTGTCTTTCGGTAACAGAATAAGTCAGCGTACTTTTATGAGCGAAAGCGATTGGCGATTAAAGTAGTTTCAACAAACTAATTATATGCTAATAGCACGAAGGGTCTTTCTTCTGCGTTTACAAACGGACTAATAGGCCTACTATAGGAACGGCAGAGCACGCGGATGCAAATGAACGCGTCTAGTACTGCATCTGGCACCGCTGCTGCTGCTGCTGCTGCTGCTGCTGCTGATGATATAGCGCCAGCAGCGGGCGAAATCTCCGTTTCCGCGATTTCTTCCCTCCTATTTCTACTGCACCGATCGATTGCTTGAACACTCCGGCGGGAGGGATGGGGGGGGGGGCGAAGAGGGCGAAATGCGCCAAAAGCAATGGAAAAGATATTGATTCTTCAGAAACACGGATGATTCGATGTTTCTAAGACTGGTGTGTGTGTGTGTGCGTGTGTGCAAGTGAATGTCGGAATACAGTCGTAACACGCTCAAACGACCAGACGAACGGTTGATAATGATGAGACAGTGATAGCAAAGCCACCACAGGTTACTATCTCTCTCTCTCTCTCTCTCTCTCTCTCTCTCTCTCTCTCTCTCTCTCTCTCTCTACGAATTGCTGTCATTTTCACTGTTTATAATATAGTGCAGTGGTTCGCAAACCGTTTTTTGGTCGGCCTGCTGCACCTTCACTCCTTCAGACACTTTTCTAAAATCCGCGTACCCTTAAATTTTCAAAGTAATTTTAGCCATTTCTCTCGCTGTGTAGACTTCTATATGTATAGTACGTCGTGAATGAAGTGCAATAAAAGTGAGAGGTGCTCCATTTCGAATGCTGTAGAGCAAAATCGAGACAGGCTATTTTGACCGTTTTAATAGGGTTTGCAGCATTGAAGATGGGGACAAACGAAAATGTGGTTTTCGCTAGAGAATGTGTTTAACATGCTGAAATCTATGCATATCTACATTGTATACATCGACTGTTCAATACTCCTTCCACAGGCTTCTGTCACAGATCAAGTCAATCATGTAACTTGTTGTTGTTGTTGTTGTTGTTGTTTATAAAACCTGTTATACAAGACCCGACTCATCCTTCCATCGACGTACTTGCCATTTCACAAGATACCCGGCATGCCCGGCATTTCGTTTGTTGATGTCCCTCGGTTCTCGCACAGTCAGTGACGTTAGTAGTGAAATAATAATGTTCGCAACGCAGCGGCGTCAAGTAAGTGTGACGATTTCAGCAGCTGCAGCGCATTTTCGGCATTTAATAGTCGGCAGTCAATCCGAAATACATATTCTAAGCAACAGCTGTACCAACCGCAGCGTATAGGAAGTTTTCTTTTCCTCTCGCAGCGGCAACAGCAGCAGCAGTGGCAATGACATATCGATTTCTTCGCCACTTTGCCAGATATCAGACGTTTTTCACCGATGCAGCTGTCATTAATATTGCTGGTTTATTAACCATTTAGACTGGTTGATGTGTACTCTTAAACATATTATTATGCATGTAGTTAGCGATGCGACATATATATATATATATATATATATATATATATATATATATATATATATATATATATATATATATATATATACAGGGTGGCGCAAACAATCGGACTATATTAAATGCCAAACCTAATGTGACTATAGTCCGGTTTTTTTGCCGCCCTATATATATATATATATATATATATATATATATATATATATCGTTATATATATACATATATATATCGTTATATATAGCGTATTAAGGTGGTTCGGAGAGTAGGTTTTCCTTGGTCTCGCACCAGTTCATTACACGCGCATTAGACGATGGTAACGAAGACCGGGTGATGTGTTTCGCAAAGAGAAAGCACACCGTTGTGGGTAATGAGAAACGGACCACGGCGTATGCGAACCACCGGTCAGAAACCATTTCCCTCTCGTACGACGACGACGACGACGACGACAGTTGAGAGATCAATGGTTTTGTTTGCACGATGCCGGGGCCGCTGCGGGTGGGGGGGCGGTGGACCGCGGCAGCAGCAGCAGCGGGCAGGCAGGACCCAGCCGTCCGTTCGACCGACCCCTTCCCCCTCCCACCGCCGACTGATCAAACACATGGGTTCCGAGGAATACCGAGGAGGAGTAGGAGAAAGGGGAGGAGTAGGAAAAGTCGGAAAGATAAAAAATACGAAGACCGGGGGTTGTTCCTGCGTCGTCAGCGGTCGGGTCAAAACTTGTGTAGCGCCCGCTAATCGAATCGTATACCACGTAGAATTTCTTCTTGTCTCTGAGTCACTGACCGACGACGGCTTCGAGTGTAGACTATACCGGTAACGACGTCTGAGAGAGAGAGAGAGAGAGAGAGAGAGAGAGAGAGAGAGAGAGAGAGAGAGAGAGAGAGAGAGAGAGAGACGTTGGATTTGCAATGAACGATGGCGTAAGAAGCGGATGGATCGATAGGAAGTCCAAACTGGATCGGGCGCCGCCCCGGTGGTGGTGGTGGTGGCGGTGGTGGTGGTGGTGGTGGTGGTGGTGGTGGTGGTGGTGGTGCTGTAGGAACGATCATTCATTTTAGCGGAAAGAGGCAAACACACGGAGGCTGACTCCACCGATAATAGATTACCACGAATCACGACGACGACGACGACGACGACGACGGAGACAGAAGTGACGCGTTTCGTTCGCCCATGGCAACGACGTCTCTGTTCGAACCGCGATTAGCTTTTGTATATTATGCTGATCGCGATCACGTGACGTTCGAGTGAAAATCGTTACCTACGATCTGTGATTATGACTTATAAATGATTACTGTGTGCTGTGTGGAAAAAAATGCTTAGAGTATAATAATAATAATAATAATAATAATAATTATAGCGTCATGTCTGTAAGAATACTGCATGTGTCGTTTTGTCAATGGCCTATCAGATATACTGCTATAGGTCGCTGTATCTAAATCAGCGCTGTATTCTGCAGATGTATTTTTCCTAAGACAGATTTCTCTCGTTCGTAGACCTTCTCGATCTTTAACCCCTTAACCGTGTATTTAACTGTAACTCAATGTAAACTGGACGGACATATCCGGGGTTAAAAAGTTCCGGAAATGTGGTTAATTTTTAGATTCGTATTGAGATCGTTCTGCTTTCTTGTTCTTGATTTTGTGTCCGATCAAAAAAGGAAAGGAAGGAGAACAGAGGACAGATACGGAAAAAAACTAGGCAAGCAATTGCGGTAAAACTAAACGGAAACATTTGGTTAAACTAAACACATCTCCCGCGTTTTCATTGGTGAGAAATAGAGAGATGGATAGATAGATAGATAGAGAGTGGGATAGAGAGAGAGAAGTTAAATTGGCGAGGCTTGTTTTTAAATGGTCGATTGACCCCCGATCACCTATTCACAGGTCAAAAGGTCACCGATTTCATTTCACGTCTTTGGTAGAAAACCACTTTTCTGCTTCTGTTATTTGACGAATCCCGGAAAAAGCGACGTTGTAAGCTGAAGATACCGAAGCGAGGACTTCTGATCGAGGGAGAAACCGACCGATCGCTGGTCGGCACGGGGCGGGGAGGACAACTTTCTGAGCCAATTTGTGGTCGAGATGACCCATACATAATACATTTCATTTTACATAAACTGTAGTGCATGGACATTCATCTAAATGTCATGAAATGCCAGCTTTTTTAGTGACCGGTGACCAAGGATCAGGTGCTAAACGGTTGAGTTTAAAACATATAGTCGAGAAGTAATAAAAACGCTGAAAACAAGACCATTAAAGATATTTCGCATATATTAGGGAAAAGGTTAGAGCCTATTGTCCGTTTCAATATCTTCGCGGGTCATTTCACACTCACTGGCGGGTCGGATCTGGCCCGCGGGCCGCCATTTGAATACCCATGCTATTGCGTCTAGTTTCAGAATTTCCGCTGGAAGTCGACATTTAAAAGCGCAATATAATTCTATAAGCCATCAATATTCACTCATGCGTTTAATTTGCATATAAAATACAGACCATTGACTTCATCGCGCGAGTCGTAGAAGCTACTTTCTTAATAATGCCCAAAATGCAAATAAAATTTAACGTGTTAAACCGAAATCAGATCAAAATCGTGCCTGCTTTTTAACACAAGCAGTCTATACAGACAATGACCTGCATAGAGCTTCTATAGCGCATGCATCGTATAGGTAAATGCGTTAGCAAATATTCTTATATTTTAAAGAGACATTTTACCACGCAGTTTTCTTTTCCAACTAAAATTTAGATCTACTTCTGGCAAATCGGTCCAACGTAAAGGTGTAAATCGAAATATCGTAACTGACACGCCTGATCGATTACACGATTGCATGACTTAGTAATTCTGAAATCGATTTACTGCATACGAAACCCGTTTTATAACTTTTATTATTATACTGCTTTTAATTCATTTGAGGCAGGCCAAATGTATCAGCGCCGCAAAATGTATCGCTATTTTTTGAAAGTATCATTTCTAGAGACCTAATAGACCATTGAACAAAGAAGCGACGTTTGCATCATTCCATTAAAATGTCTTTCAGCTCCTTTTTAGTAACTTTGTGTGTGTGTGAGAGAGAGTGTCTGTGTGTGTATTGTATTCATGTTTTTACAGAATTATTATTATTATTATTATTATTATTATTATTATTATTATTATTATTATTATTATTATTATTATTACGAACATTTCTATAGCGCAAATAATCGCAAAGCAGCAAATGCGCTCAAATGATGTTGATATGTGTAGAAGTTACCCTCCTGATCATTGCGTATAGAAAGATTTTGTCTGTAAAGACTGCTGCGCTATTCTGGTTCTATACCAGAGCGCCCTAACCCTAAACCCCTATAACCATATAGCCCCGACTCATAACTAACCATGAACTTAATCACAACCCTAGCTGGCCACAACCCTAACACCAAACCATAACCATAACCCTTGATATTTATTATTCAGTCGCTTTCTTTTCGGTCCGCCTCTTCCTCCTCCTCCTCCTCCTTCCTCTTCTTCTCCTCCTCCTCCTCCATCCTCTCCCTGTTAACTCCTTCAGCCGCAGTCTCGCTGTAGTCACGCAGCAGCGCTGAGATCACGCGACGCGACCATAGATTCTAATGACAAGACTTCTAGCGACGGACAATGCAACGTTATAAATTAATTCCATGCCATTTAGCTCCTTTCAGTAATTTAATCTATGTCTGTGTCTCTGTCTGTCTGTCTGTCTGTCTGTCTGTCTGTCTGTCTGTCTGTCTCTCTCTCTCTCTCTCTCTCTCTCTCTCTCTCTTTCTCTCAGTGTCTTGTTTTCCCCGCTGTCCTTGCGGCGTCTAACCTCCGTTCGGTCGCCGGTAATTTACCGACCTTCTCCTCCTCCTCCTCCTCCTCCTCCTCCTCCTCCTCCTCTTCCTCCTCGCCGTTCGCAAACGCCGTTGATGGCTGCCCCGGACACCGAAGGGACGCGAGATTGCGAGAGGCGGCCCCCCCCTCTCTCTCTCTCTCTCTCTCTCTCTCTCTCTCCGTCGGAGGCACGATGGGAAGCCACCGCCGGCCCCTGGCCCTGCCCCTGCCCCTGCATCCCTCGGACGTAGTCTTCGTCTGGTTACGGTATCAATCGTGCCCGACCGGAGACGACTTCTTCCGCCATTGGGCACGTTTCGAAAATCGAGAGCGGCACAGTGCAAAGTCCTTATCCGCACCTCTCCCCTCCTCCTCCTCCTCCTCCTCCTCTTCCTCCTCCTCCTCCTCCTCCTTCTCCTCCTCCTTCTCCTCCTACTCTGACAGGTGTCATTGAGCCATCGACCAGAAATGTTCAAACGATCGAAACGAAAATCACGTAGCGCTTTGTTGTGAAGAGAGCGACCGAGGTTATAACCACGCCGTCCGCGCGTCCTTTGGCGCCGCTGTGGAAAGCGCTCTCGCACAGGACGACGACGCGCCCCGACCGCATTCGCCGTCGAAAGGTCCATTCCCAATGCAGACGACGACGGCGGCGACGATTACGGCGACTGATCTAGCACTTATAATACAGGGTGGCGCAAAAAACCGGACTATATTAAATGCAAACCTAGATGCGTCTAGTCAGGTTTATTTGCGCCACCCTGCGTACACTTTGAGCGACCGTACTAGGAGATGGATCGGTCGGTTCTCGATGTGCATGTGTGTGTTCGTGTGTGTGTGTGTCGTTGTTGTCGTTTCTTAGCGCATTTTCTTCTTCTTCTTCTTCTTAGCAGGAAATAGCCGTCGCAGACGCCGCCCGGGCAGAGTTTTTTTTTAAAAAAGCGGACAGCACAAATGTTTCTGAATCTTAATTAATTATTGAGGAAAGTGTAGACTAGTTTCTGGAATCGCCTTCTTACCCCCCAGAGTGATGAATGCAGAGAGGAGAGGATGCATGCAGTGGCGGCTCTAGGATTTGACAAGTGGGGGGGGGGCGTTGTGGTGGCAACTTCTAATTATGGGGGTCAACCGTTTGTTGTTTAATGTATGTAGCATTAAGTATAGGGTCCCAACTGGGGGGCCACTGGGGGGCAGGCACTCAATAGGGGGCACGGGCCCCCCTGGCCCCCCGGTGGAGCCGCCACTGGATGCATGCAGACACACGCACACACAGAGAATCACGAGAGAGAGAGAGAGAGACAGAGAGGCAGTGACCGAGACAGAGATAGGGAGTGAGAGAGAGAGAGACAGAGAGACAGAGATAGGGAGTGAGAGAGAGAGAGAGAGAGATAGGGAGTGAGAGAGAGAGACTTACAGCGATACCTCTAAGCGCGTTGCAGTCGTTTTGATCGAGGCGATCGTAAGATCCGATCTCGGCCAGAACGAATGTTTTAGGCTGCAGTCAAAGTTAAGAAAACATATTTCTCTTTCGTCGGAGGCAAGAAGCGGATCAAGTCTCGACAATTTCAAAAACAATAAATAGTCAGTGCCTCCATTGTAAAAAGAATCGTGCTTCATCTTCTTTCCCCACTCTTCTCTCTCCCTCTCTGCCTCTGTCTCTGCATCTCTCTGTCTCTGTCTCTGTCTGTCTCTGTCTCTGTCTCTGTCTCTGTCTCTGTCTCTGTCTGTCTCTCTCTCTCTCTCTCTCTCTCTCTCTATTACATATATATATATATGTACTGTGTATATATATATATATATATATATATATATATATATATATATATATATATATTCTCATTTGCTTGCATATGCCATACAGGCATTTCCTGGAGGTCTCCCAGAGGAGACGCAATGAAGGTAACCCGTCTTAGGACGATCATCATCCGACATTTCATGCAGAGTCAATCTTCGACAGCGGTCACCATATTAAATATTGCAATCGACTATGAGAGAGCGTCTCGCGGGGTAACCATACTCCCCTCCCCACCCCACCCCACCCCCACCCACATCCCCTACTGACGAAGACGAAGACGACGACGACGCAGCCCTCCTCACAGATTGGATTAAACACCTGATTCGAGAGAGAGAGTCTTATAGGGCTTTGCATAATTAATATGCGCGCACAGTCGTATATACATATATTTATATCCATTCTGATGCAGACCCTGTGCTACGGTGTGTGTGTGTGTGTGTGTGTGTGTGTTTGCGAGTTTCCTGCCAGGCACCACACTGCTCTTTTGCCTTTCGCGTGCTTCGTTGAGTCTTTGAGGATGTACGTGAGGATGTACGTGTTGCTATGGCGAGCGAATGAATGAGTGCGTGCGTGCGTGCGTGAGTCGTGTGTGTCTTTATTCAGCAGCAGCAGACGAAGCAGGCTGACCCAGTGTTTGATCTAGACTCCTGGACTCCGGGGGGGGGGTAACTGACAAATCCGGGCGGGGGAACTGACAATGCCGGGGAGAATTCTGCTAGGGGGCTGCTGTTAGTTGATGTATAGTAGGCCAAAATTTCCGGAGGGAGGGAATCTGAAATTTCCTAGGGGAAAAGGGCAATTCCCATCCCCCGGAAACGGCCTAGATTAAACACTGTATATAGCGGTGGAGAAATGGTTGCGAAAACAAACGTTGCACGATGTCTTTAATTAAAACTTAACGCGGAACTGGGCATAATAATAATTGACGAATGTTGAGTCACTGGGAGGGAGAAATTCTCGTCTTTGCTGCTGCATCGACCACCAATGACGTGCAACTGAAGACGCCTAATTAAGAAGACGTCATCTCTGTGGCGCCGATCAGTTGTGACCGGGTCGACGACGGGTATTCTTTGGCAAGTAGCATGCCGTTTCGTTGTTATTGCTTGAGAATACACGTGGCCAACCGCGGGTCAGCCAACAACTACTACTACTACTACTACTACTACTACTACTACGACGACGACGACGACGACGACGACGACCGAATCAACAACGACAGTCCGAGAAACTCCGATGATGATGATGACGACGATCGAATTGGCCGCAGTCGTGAAGAGGTCGTTGGAAAGACGACGTCGCTTCGTTGGTCGTCGAGCGCAGTGTCTCAGTGTCCGTTCGATGTGGCCGTTTGTACGCCAGGCAACACAAATGCACGGCTCATCGGGCTGACTGATGTCAGACACGAATCCTTAGCAACAGACAGGCAAGAAGAAGAGGAAGAAGAAAAAGAAGAAGAAGAAGAAAAAGAACAAGAACAAGAAGAACAGAACCAGGAACAAGCAGAAGAACAAGAAAAACAAGAAGAAAAGAACAAGAACAAGAAGAGGAAGAACAAGAATAGGAAGAAGATGATAATGATGATGATGATGATGATGAAGAGGAGGAGGAGGAGGAGGAGGAGCGAAATGGTGTTCATGTATTACACACGAGACAGAATCCTTCTAGAGATTTTGTGGATTTCATCGACATTGATGAGTTAGAAAAGGCAAGAACTATACCGCCGTTTGCAACAATTTTGTCAGCTTTAGAAATTCGAGAAGATAATCAACCTAATCTCCCCATTGTTTATCACCTGCGCCGTTTCCCGATATCGAATGACCGTTCACTCAATGACCGTGTCTTGTAATTGTACTTAATATGGCTTGAAGCTAAACAAGCATATAGTCCAAATTAAATCCTTCCGCGGTTAAAACAAATTTAGCAGAAGCGGAAGTAATACTGAGTTTCCATGACAATCTTTCTTCTTTTCTGTGATCTTGGTTCCTTTAGGCAAAATAGATTAAATTACAAACTTGAATACGACAAATATAGACGCATTTCTTGGAAATTATGGAATCTTTTGCTTATTAATCCCGTTTTTTCTTCTTAAAATTAGACGTCGATTCAAACAACGGTGAAATATAGACCCTGCTACAATTTCTAGCGACGCGTGAAACTAAATATCAAAACATCGGAACGACTGTGCTCAACTATCGAAAAAGTCACGACGTCTACAAAAGTTAATGATTCTCAAAGGGGACACATGTTAAGCCAACCTTCTTCGTTGCGTGACATTTTAACTAAATAATGGTATAAATAACAGCCTGTCTATACAGTTTGCAGCCGAATCTAAATGGAATAAAATGTCGAATAAATTGTAATTTAACTTAATTGCGTACAATATATATATATATATATATATATATATATATATATATATATATCAGTGTTTGTAATATAGTGTGCAAGTCATTTGATCGTGCAGACCGCCATGTCAGAATCGGTGAAAATTAAGTCGCGATAGGCCTATAGATGAGACCAAAAATACGAAACTTATTCCAGAACATCAGTTCGTTCTTAAGATAATAATAACATAAGCTTAAGCTTTCAAGGGTGAAAGTTAATGGCAAAATAGCCAGTACCGATGTGGCAGTAACAATCGTCGACACGCAAGACAACCATATATAAATGTATATACTGCCATGGATCGGTTCCAGCTATATAAACGGCTCAGTTACCCCTTTTGCCATAGCGAAGTCCCGGTCTTTCCAATTTCCTCCGCTCCCCGCCCCCCCCCCGCCCCCCTATTCGTCGAAATGTCATCATTTATAATTCCTCGTTATAGAGCTAGATTCCGCGGAGCGTGCCCCATATAGAAAATCATCGTCGCCGGGCCGTAAAAGATTGATTCGCGTATATATAGGCATTATCCAATCAAGTTGTGTATACATTTTCCGTCTGCTCTGCTTGCCCCGTCGGTGCCGAGAAACGACCGGGGCAACGGGGGGGTGGGGTGGAGGAGGGAGGGGAAGAAAGAGAGAGAGAGAGATTGAAGGGTTGGCGGGAAATATCCGCTAATCGCGGCAATTTTGGCGTCGTATTTTCCGCATCTATATCGTTTTCCGTCTCTGTGATATTACACGCGGCGGTTCTGATATATATATATATATATATATATATATATATATATATATATATATATATATTCGCCTTAAATGTCACGAAAGACCGTAACGAAACGTCACACGACTGAATTACCTTGCTCTTCGGTTTCGCGGCTTTCTGCATTTCAGCCAATTTTTAGCAAGTTTTTCTAAATGTATTTTGGGTCTGCGAAATGACATATATATATATATATATATATATATATATCAGAGATGTCTATGGGTCCATTTTTTAGAACCCAATCCAACCCAACCCATCAAATCTCCAACCCAACCCGATAATAGGTTTACTTGACCCAGCCCAACCCAACCCACTGTAATACATTACAGTTTCTTAAACCATGACTTATTTTCTGACACAACCCACCGTTAATATGGAGAAGTCTGACCCAACCCAATCCAACCCAACCCAGCCCATGGGTTAACCCAACCCATGGACATCTCTGATATATATATCATATACTGTATATATATATAATTATATTCCTGCTGAGATAATATGACGCATATGTTGGAGTTTGAAAATTCGGAAATCAAGAAAGAGCCGTAAGTATGACCTTCTGTACTCGTTTGACGGCGCTTTGCTATTGGCATAGAGGATTCCTAATTCATTCGTAGAATCTTCATTGTCAGAATTGTATTCTGTCTGCAAGGCAAATAAACGGGTGAAAACAAAGTATAGCTTTTCAAATCTGTCTGAAACACTGTAGAGTTTCTTTTCGCACGTAAATTTTATAGCAAGAAACTTATGATTCAATCTGTCTCTTCGTGTGCGCGATGGTCGTTTTAATGCTTCAATAAATTAATTAATTAACATGGCGCACTTTGTGATCAGGACCTCTTTCAAAAGTCGTACTCTTGAACTCAAAACTGGAGATCTCGGCTATAAAGAAAAGTACAAGCCGGTTAGGAGAAAACCTTGTCTAAATATTAATGGAACAGGTAAGGGTAAAAAACTGATGGAACAAAGTGAGATCTGTGCCATAGTTTCGGTAATAAATATTTTATGTGCGAAAATTCGGCAAAACAGAGAAGTCGATGGTCTATTTATAATGAATCTGCTATATGAGATTACGTGATTTTGGAAGAGAATTCGTTTTGCGGACGCTATATCCGGCAGTGAAGCATGTGCGCTGCCGTACAAGTGCCGCAAAAGTGACGTTAACAGGCCAATGGATTATCGCATTTCGGTACAGAATCACCATTTTATTCGAATTATGACAGGAAATTCAATTTTTAATCCAGAGAAAATCCTTGTCGCTATTCAAGGCTTCCCTCTTCGGTTCGGATGAATTCGGCGTCTATATATATATATATATATATATATATATATATATATATATATATATATATATATATATATATATATAAGCGATGGCCGACGCCTTAGTCCTGGAATCCCTGGCGACGCCGCTGTTTGAGAGTTGTCCGTATTCGAGAGTTCTTTATACTCGATGGCAGTCTTCCCTCTCAAAGTGCGATCCAGTGCAAGCTGCGACGCAGTGGCGTAGCCAGGATTTTCCGAAGGGGTGGGGTGGGGGGTTAAACCAACCATTCCATACTTCAAAAATCCTGACAAGCCCAAAAAGATCGTCACCTATTGTTTTACTTCGTTAAGTTAGTCATAATATAGCTACTATAGCTACGTGAATGCGCGGACAGTCCCTGTACAACAATTTTCATTTTTTCACTTTTTCCTCTTCTACATTAAACCCGATTTTGGCGACCTTTAATCTCCTCACCAAGAAATCCTGGAACCGCCCAGTGGCGGTTCCAGGATTTCTTGGTGAGGAGATTAAATGAATTCTTAGGAAGATGGTGGTTGGGTGAAAATAAAAGGAAAAATCAATAAACTTTGCCCTAAAAAGGCTGGCAAAATGGAATTTTACCCCTAATTTTACTACACTTTTACCCCCCAAAAATAGGTTGACAAGCAAAGAAGAAAAGATAATCCGCAGTTTTCCCCGTAGCTTTACTAGACTTTTACCGAAAAGTAGGTTTCACAAGCAAACACGTCGGGTGGGGGATGCATCCCCACTCATCCACCACGTGAAACCGCCACTACTGCCTCCGAATAATAATGCGCAATAAAAAATGTCTGGTCGGCCAGCTAAGGGGGAGGGGGATTAACGTCATTTCTAAAATATTTCGTTGGGAAAAATTGCAGAGATTCTTTGGTTCTTTTGTCTCAACTTCTATCGGAACGACCGACATATTTTCTTGATCTGGAACTTAAGGGGGGTTGTCGCAGCGACGAATACGGAGTGACGAATAAGTGGAAGATATTGAATGTTCGATCACGCACTCTGTGCCTCCGTCAATCCGGAGACTTATTGACACCGTGACCAGAGGGATTGACGAAAGCGGCAACTGAAAGCGGCCTACGACGACGACGGCGGCGCCTCCCCCCGCCAACCGCGGATAAAGACGGTCGAGAGATATTGGAAGGAACAACTGAAGAGACGCGTTGCTCTGTCGTGGTGCTTGAAATAACAAGACACAGAGAAAAACAACCGGATGAATTTCACAGCACACAGACAAGCACGCCCAGAGAAATGCGAGTCACGCAGAGAGAGACAGACAGACAGACAGACAGAGACAGAGAGACAGACAGAGGCAGAGAGACAGACAGAGACAGAGAGACAGACAGAGGCAGAGACAGAGAGATCGGTTGCCAACGACGCAACAGGACACCGAATCCAGACATTTTCGACCATAATAAGGAATTTTGAGTATATATCTTATTTATCTTTGCGTATACTGTATACAGTTCAGAACTCGCTTGTGTATCATAAAATTGGTCCCGGCCAGGATATGACTATCACACAGTTAATGATATCATCAACTGGTTCCCTAGCCGGCGGATGCGTTGCTGCTTTCTTCACACGACCGACTGGTGGTTCCCCGCTGATTTCTGAAGTGCCATAGAGATGTGCTCCTGTGCTCTCTCTCTCTCTCTCTCTCTCTCTCTCTCTCTCTCTCTCTCTCTCTCTGTTTTACTTCCTCTTTGATTAGTTTCACAGCGTGTGCCTCCGTCTTTTCCTCGTTCCGTCGCTACGCTTAATTTCAGATTCGGCGTCTCTTGCGTTGGCTGTTTGAAAGCCTCGATGGATATAATATATCAAAAGGAAGTCTCGCCATGGAGAAGAAATTGCGACGTGTAGCTTATAATTGAGAAATATGACGTTTGCGGCTGACTTGCGACCACCGCCGACCCAGGCATTTAGACGGACCGTCAGAGACGCCAAACAAGCGGCCGTCGAATGGACTTTGTCCCAGCGTGACAACTTTAAATATAACATTTCTCTTCCTCGTATTGACTCGAACGACTGATGCGGAGCGAGGAGAAACTGACTGGCGACAAATTCACGACATTATTACCTGGTATGACTCCAATCCAACGCCTCGGACCACCAGCTAGGAAGCTGGAAAAGAAAGACAGAGGCAGAGGCAGACAGAGATAGAGACAGACAAAGAGACAGTGAATGGTGAAAGAGAGAGAAACTGATAAATGACAATATTTAACTTAAGCGTATTATATTTTTGCCATATATTTCAAAGCACCCCATTATTATTATTATTATTATTATTATTATTATTATTATTATTATTATTATTATTATTATTATTATTATTACTACTACTAGTTATGAACTTCTATAGCGCCAATTATAATACTCATAGGTATCAATCCATGATACTCCAAATCGATACCGCAGAAGACTAGGCCAAATCAGTCAGAGTGAGAAGCGGCAAGTAAGCAAATGAGATTATGAGGAAAGAGAAGCAGAAAGAGACGCCATTTAAGTTAACTATGGATTCGATACAGAACTGTATTACCATTGCAAGGCACAAATCATCGTGCAACTCTTTTAACGTCATAATGTCGACAATTAACGTATACAGCAGGCCAATGCATTTAAACGATGTATAGAGACCGAAGAATTCACGTTTGTACAATAATCGCGGAATATGCTGTATTCTTTCCTATGCGCCTGCCTTCCCCCTGTTTCGTCGTCGCTTGATCATAAACTGGACTTTCTGCGTTTGATGGTCCACACCACAGTGTGAACGGCTCAGTTCAACCGGTCTGCGCTGTAAGCACTGAATTCCTTGTCAGCGGGTGACGTTACAATACTAATAATTATTAGGCGCTCTCTCCAGCTGAGCTATATAGGACTTTGCGACCGATCAAAATGCAAACCAGAAATCCTCTTCAGTAGCGACGACGATGGTTCGGTCCGGGTTCGGTCCAGTGGTGTGGGAGGGAGAGTTAGGTTGGGTGGCGTCTATATGGAACCGCAGTGCTGCTGCTGCTGCTGCTGCTGCTGCACGTAGTGATTCTAAATGGTTGTCGAGCGAAAGCCCCCTTCTCAGCCAGTGCAAATAGAATAGTCGTGTTTTGCCGAAGAATCTGGCGATGTCTTAAGGCTTTGAGAGTGATTGATCGATCGTCGTCGTCGTCGTCGTCGTCTTTTCTTCGCCGCCATCTCGAATTCTGGGCTTCGCGCGTGGCTTTAAAATATTTAATTTGGCGTTGTTGAGAGGTGTCGTATCCGGCGCCCGGTTCGGGTCTCAGAATTCTCGCCCGAATGGCGTCCTCGTGAGTGTCCTCGTCGAAACTACTGCAATTTGTGTGTGTGCGTGTGTGTTGGTGTGTGTGTGTGTCTTTTACACCCGAAGTGTTCTTCGAAGTAAGTTGAATCTTCGGGATAAATTCCACCACATCGAATCGATTACGTTTCGTTGATTGTCTGCTGATTCGAAATTGTTTGCTGTTAAAAGCGAAACTGCTAACGCCAGTCTATGACCTTCCAAGTCTCGCGACTGATAAATAGATCGAGTAGAACGCAGGCGCTGTCTAGTACGAACAGCCACCCCGAGTTCGATCTTGAGGAATGCAGCCCCATTTTAATTGTTATATTTAGCTCAAACTGTCTGCTGGACGGTTTAACTTTCAGTAGATTTCACCGATGCATAAATATTCTGGCCATCTACGATTTTACGGTCTTACGGTCTGCACTCGACTAATACGACCCTTAATAAGAATTCAAACTGTAACAAGATAACTAATTTTGTTTTTGTTTTTGCTAATATTTAAAACAAAAGACGTTATTTCACATTACGGACATAAATAAGCCTGAGCTGAGGTCTCACTAGCTGCATATACCGGGTGGCGCAAAAAAACCGGACTAGTCACATTTGGGTTTGCATTTAATACAGTCCGGTTTTTTTGCGCCACCCTGCATATGTCTAGGCTTGTCGCAACCGAAACAAAGACTTTTGCTTACAATCACATGTTTATAATAAGCCAAAGTCTACCCAAGCGAAAATCCGTCCTTTAAAAAAGCGAACATTGTTTCTCTGAGCGAATGCCTGTATAGGCGGTCGTATTGCCCGGAATTTCTCTCGACGGGTCTGACTGCCCTTCCTTATGATCAAGTTTGCATCATTTTTCTTTCCCCATCTTCTGAATGTCCGTTCGAATATTCATTCATTTGCAACGGTCAGTCCTTCCGCTGTGATGCAATTGAGGCGAATTGTATGTATTCCCTCGGTTTCTCGCCTTGAAGCGGAAAGGTTTTAATCCATCGCATCTTAAATTATCTTAGCTTTCTGCGACGTTTCGACCAGTCTGGAACTTTTAAAAATGTCTTTCGCTTGATAAATCCGGCACAAATACGTAGTAGTGGACATCTTTATCTATAGACTGTCGCTGAAGGCGTCGTTTTTCGCAAGTAAATGCTTTTCTTGTAATGAATCTCGGCCTATCAAAGCGCTATAGAATGGCTTCGTCGCAGTATTAGTGTCAATGGCTTATAATTCATATGTGACATTTTATATTTTTCTATCATCGTTTAGATTGCAAACTGCGATCGCTAATCCATCAATTTCATCAAAGCCAGAAAGTACAGGGATCGAATTCTTCTCCAATGTACCAATGCGTAGCCAAAGGAATAGGCCTACAGGAAAGTCAGGTTGTGCGGGCCAAGACAGGTTTCTCTTTGTAGAATTCCTAATAATAATAACGAAATTAAGCATAATTTCTTAACTATTTATAAAGTTAAATATAGTCAACATTACTAATATACACACATCAAGTGGCAATCTTTATGTTTAAATGCTATAATAACCTTCTACCTTTAAGTTTCTATATATAAATGATTTTTTTATGTAAATGTAAATAAACTTCACGCTCATAATGTGAGAAACTCCGATAAATGTTCTGTTCCATCTGCACATACTTTGCCATGAGACATTTTGGACCTCGTATTTGGAATAGCGTTCCCATGTCATTAAAAGTTACTTAACTTAAATGAATATAAAAGAAAAGCTAAACAATATAATATATCAGGTAAATGTTAATTCTATACGTTCTCTAACTATTTATAATTATCTTTATAGATTATATCTGTCTGCTTTGATGACTTCAAATTGTTAATACTGTAATTTCAAAGGAAATTTGTTTATTTTTTGCATAGAAGTGTAAAGTATTCGCCTATCTCCGGGATCTTTTGAACATGTTCTTATAAGATGTTAACCGAAAGAAAAATTTAAAATGTGATTAAATTGCAGATAAGCTATGACAACCGAAGAACGGGGGTCGGGGGGGAGCGGGGCGGCTAAAACGTTCGTGTTTAGACTCTTCGTTTCGATCAAAGTCCGTCAGGAGGACTTCTTGGTGCTTGATCACGCAAAATGTCGAGTTTATTTCACTTTGTCAGCCAGACAGAGAGAGAGCCGCGAGGATAAAAATCTGAATCGAACAAGAAATGGAAACGGACTCCATTCTGCCCCTCTCCCCCACCACGCAAACACCCCCGACCCTTACTCCCCCGTCGCAATATTTCCGTCCGCTCGAAGTCATCAGGCGAGCCCTTGATTTAATTGATTCAATCACCTCTTTCTCTCTCTCTCTCTCTCTCTCTCTCTCTCTCTCTCTCTCTATTCTGGTCGTTTCTTTCATCTTCAACAAGCGTGTCCGTGCCGCCATCTGCCGTGGTCTTTCGTCAGCACGAGTAGCATCTAGACACATGGACTTCAATCGGCGTCTATTTCGTCGTTGCGGTAGTGGTGACACGACATGATGATGATGATGATGATGATGATGATGATGATGATGATGATGATGATGATGATGATCAGTGGCGGTTCCAGGATTTCTTGGTGGGTGGATGAAATGAATTCACAGGAAGTTGGTTGGCGGGGATGAAAAGAGAAGGAAAATATATAAATAAACTTTGCCGAAAAGGCTGACGATAGGGAATTTTTCACCTAGTTTTACTACACTTTTACCGAAAAATAGGTCGACAAGCCAAACATGGTAATCCGCAGTTTTCTCCCCGTAGTTTCTACTAGACTTTTGCCCAAAAATAGGTTTCACAAGCAGAAAAAAAGTCCGGTTGGGGATGCATCCCCACTCATCCTCTGCGTGGAACCGCCACCGATGTCGCTGTGGAGCTTCCCTTCCTCGACCGGTCTAGGCCAACCCCCACCTCTGCTGAAGGCGAAATTAGCTGGGTGTCTGCCTGCTGGGAGCGACTCCCCGTTGCGGTTTGAAAAATCGACCAACAGGGCTGAGAGCAAGACAACCCCTATTACTTTGAAAGCGCGCCCCACAATGTAGTACCGAAAGCAGCTAATCAGGCAGGAGACGAGGCTAGCTAGTTTCTCCATTGAAGTACAGAGGGAAAACATGGAAACTGGTCAACGGTCATTGGTAAATCATTCCACGCGACATGCCCCAGGAACGAACCTCTGCTGACTGCAGACGCTCAGCGATGACACCAAGCGTTCATCGGAGCAGTTAATTAATTAATAGGAACTCAGCCCCAACGCAAGACGCTTTCTGGAAGAAAGAACTTGTAAAACATCATCATGCAGAAGATAGGGCTTCTCGTGACAGGTTTGCGGCAAAATACCTGACTTTCGAACCAGGTGTAGACGAGCAAGATAAAATAATGTCCAACCTGTGCAATAATTTCTTAAAGGATAAAATTTAATAATTTGCAGCCACGGAATAGCTTACATCTTTTCTCTTTTATACTTTTACACAGAATATGCTTTCATTTCTTTATTCTTTTTATCAGTCTATGACTGAAACTTACTGAAGATGCACACATCTATGATTACATCTACTTACATGCGAAAACCATTAACTTATAAACTTAAGAATTTTGAAATAAGCTTATATAAGAACCAGTGATCATAAGTACATATTCCAATCCATCCATTCATGCATTCACCTCCTGTACATCCATCCATCCATATTTCATACATCCTCAATTCATCCATCCATCTATACCTCTTTCCGTCCATCCATCCTCGTATTTATTCATTCTCCTGTTCATCTATTCGTCCATCCATCTTTTCATCTATCAATACATTCGTCTGCTTTTCTTTCATAATCTGCGTCGCGTCCGACAGGACCACCGTCGCCGCTTCTAAGAAGTGTCGGTTACGTGAACGGAATACATTTCTTGGCGCGTGCCATCCATCCACCCACCCACCCATCCTCCCATCTATTCATCCATTCATCCGTCCATCCATCCATCCATCCATCCATCCGCTCTCGAAATATATATTATAATCGAAGAGCCCATCTTAAATTTAACAGGGTCTTTACTAGGCAGTTTTGCTTCCTCCCCGAGGCACCCTTCGACCCTCGCCCCCCACTCTTCCCCTCCCTCCGTCCAGTCCCCAGTCATCGCATAATAGATGGCGCTGCTCGATCGACCGTCTTCTCTCTCTCTCTCTCTCTCTCTCTCCGTCGCCGAATTGTGACCTTCGTGAGTATGAGAGTCATTTTGCCAAAGCGCACGATTAAACCACAGAGACTCCGCGGGTCTCGCCAATTATTATATCACCTCCATCCCTACTTCCGTCTGTCCATCCATCCATCAATTCATCCGTTCATCCGTTCATCCGTCATTTAGCCATCCATTTATACCTTCATTCCTACATCCATCCTTTCATCCATCCATCCATCCATCCATCCGGGCAACAAGCGCTTTCCGGACTGCTGGCGAGAAGGACGAGAGAGAGAGAGAGAGAGAGAGAGAGAGAGAGAGAGAGAGAACGAAAGAAAAAGAGGCTTGGACATCATCGGCCTGGGTGAGCTTTACATCATCTCGTCTTTAAAGCCGTGTACTATTTAACGTCGTTTTCTGTGTTTAAAGATGGCGTTAATTATAAATCAACGCTTTTGACCGCTTTTAATTTAGCGCCCGTTCAGTCTCTCTGCAGCAGGCGATTCTGTCGAGAGAGCTTATCCCCGTTGCCTTCGAGCTCTTATATAGGAAGCTATTCAGTTGGCGACCGGTGGGTTCAGCTTCTAATCGCGAAATCGCTGTCCAATTGCTGTGCTGTACTTCATCCTAACCAGAAGCCGGACAACTATTATTTCATTCTCAGAAATAATATATAATTATTAGGTCTTGACTTGTATAAAACGGTTCGTCGTCGTGCTGACAGTCACAGTTCACAGAGAGCAGATGTTTTCGTAAATCGGTTAAGACCGTCTGCCCTGAGACATAACTGGCCAGACAATCGGGGAGAAATTAGGCGACTGATGCTAATCACTCTGTAAGACACCTCACAGAGAGAGAGAGAGAGAGAGAGAGAGAGAGAGAGAGAGACAGACAGACAGACAGACAGACAGACAGACAGACAGACAGAGAGACAGACAGAGCCAGAGACAGAGAAACACAGAGGGGAGAGTGTGTGAGACAGACAGACAGACGGAGAGACAGACACGGAGAGACAAACAGGAAGAGGTAGAGAGAGACAGAGACAGGGAGAGACAGAGAGAGGGAGAGAGAGAGCAATCGTGCGGCGACGGATTTTAGGTTCTCCTTTCAAAGCAGGAGGAAACGATATTTCATTTAAGCGAAATCCCGAACATGGAAAACTGCCGGATTCCATTTGCGGTAACTGGAGGAGACGTCGTCTCCTTCGAGTCATCGGCGACGAGAGAGGCTGGACGAAGGGGAGGGGGGTCACCGACCGATGCAGGAAGTCTCTTAGGATGGTGGAATCGGACGCCAGATCTTCTGCGTCTGGTGCGAATTATCGTCAGCAGCCACCGCCGAATCGTACACCACCTACCTGTATACTTAACTATTTCTTTCGGTTGGCTGCTGTAAACCGAAAAACAGACTTATTTGCGTGATTTGCTTTCTCTCTCTCTCTCTCTCTCTCTCTCTCTCTCTCTCTCTCTCTCTCTCTCTCTCTCTCTCTCTTTGTGTGTGTGAAGATTGTAAGTAGGAATAACAATTGGTTCTGTTTGTTTGCTTCTTCTGCTTTCTACGTTTATTTTTCAGCTAAAATCAGACTTTCAGTGGTTTTCACACATGCTTGCTTAGCCTCCTAAACCACTTAAAATCACATTATTATTATTATTATTATTATTATTATTATTATTATTATTATTCGACGACCATTAGCCTATTTTGTCCGGAAATCCTGGCTACGCCACTGTCTCCTCGGTTAACGTTTTGGTCGGACGGATCTCTTCCAATTTCCAAGCGCTTTCTCTTCCGTGTTTTTCCGTGGCCGGAAAAGTGGCGACGACATTACATTATGCGCGTCGGCTAATAATAATAATTCGAGAGAGAGAGAGAGAGAGAGAGAGAGAGAGAGAGAGAGAGAGAGATGTCAATTTGCCAGACGCTGCTGGCTTTGGCGAATCCTCGCGGCCAAACGATCCAGGATCTTCGGAGCGGAAGTGAGTCGGTCGGTCACCAGAGGTTCACCAGAGAAGTCAATTAATTAGACGCACGCGCAATATGGGCGGAGGTCGTGCGAACGTCTTTTAATACGCAGCCGTGCCACGTGACGGAAAGCCTCGCTTTCATCTTTTCCGTTGCCATGGTACAACTTCCCGGCGTCTTGCAACAAGAAATAATAGCCGTAGCTGGGTGGGGGGGGGAGGGGAAGGAGGGGACGAGGGAGGAGGGGGGGGAAAGAGCGGGTCATGTAGACGGCTCTAGAAGACCGCCGCAGTAAACAGACACGTAACGTAGGAAGCATTCGAATTGCGTCGACTCCGTCCATCGTATCTATATGTACGCTGTCCGTATTATTAAGCAACGCAACCCCGGTAATTACGTTCGCAAGCAGATTACAGAAAGCCGGTTGCGCTGACGTCAGCCCCCCCCCCCCCGGGGGGGTCGACTTTCCAGACTAAGAAACAATACAAGCGCACTTTTATCTGCTAGAAGAAGAAGTAGAAGATGAAGAAAAAGGTGATGATGATGATGATGATGATGATGACGACGATGATGAAGGTGATGCTGCTGCTGATGATGATGAAGAAGAAAAACATGATGATGATGATGATGATGATGTTGATGATGATGATGATGATGATGATGATGATGATGATGATGATGATGATGATGATGATGATGATGATGATAAGAAGAAGAAGAAGAAGAAGAAGAAGAAGAAGAAGAAGAAGTAGTAAAAAGAAAAAAGAGCAAATAATAAAAATAACCAGAAGAATGAAGAGAAAGACAGAGTCAGAGAGAGAGAGAGCGAGAAGAGAGGGAGAAGAAGTGGAGACGGAGACAGACAGACAGACAGAGGAATAGGGAGTGGGAGGGAGGGGTGGTATTTCACTCGCGCTCAAAACCAAATGACGTCGTTTTCCGATTTCGCGAACATCAGAAATCCGCAACTTTAGACGCTAACAGCAACGATTGATAAATTAAGCCTTGAACTTTTTGGTCGACCCTCTTTTTCTCCACAAAAAACGCAACATCAGAATATAAATAATTAGTGGCCAGAATAATTCTATGGTTACACAGATGAATAACAATGAGTGCATGGAGGGTGTGGGGGGGGGGGTAACAGAAGTTTGTTTTAAAAGCCTTTTCAACCGACGAACGCAAATTGGAAACTGTCATCGCATTCATTCTGCCCAATAATTAGCATTAGCCTAGTCGCTATATTAGCCAATGTGAATTTCTTAAACCCCGTGCGCGCATCCGCATCCATGCAATGTAATGTAGCATTTGTATAGCGCCTCTTTATTTCTGTACTCAGAGGCGCTCCCGGTTTGGAGCGGCAAGTGAGACTTTAGCCATCGCATTGAAAAGAGCATGTCAATCTAATCAGTGACGGTTCCAAGAACTCTTGGTGGGGGATGCAATGAATTTGTAGGAAGATGGTGGGGGACAGGGGCGTAGCAGCCATATGGACAGGGCGGCCAGATGCCAAGGGCCCCCGACCTGCAAAAGGCCCCCCGACCCTAGTACAAAAAAGGTCATCAGCTTTTTCGCCATGTAATTTAACGTGAAATACTGGAGACAAACAAAAAAAGGTCATCAACATTTTGCAAACTCCTCTGGGAAGGGCCCTCTTCCCGTTTTTCGCCACGGGCCCCCGATCATGTTGCTACGCCACTGAAGGGGGGATAGGCCTACAATGAATTTGTAGGAAGATGGTGACTTGTAGGGACTCGGGCGTGGTAAACCCTGAAAAAAGGCTGACAAACAAAATAAAAAATGATCATCAGCAGCAGTGCCCGGTCCGGTAAACCCTGAAAATGACCGAACGACTATAGCAGGCTAACTGTGTCTAAGATCACGCAGAATAGTATATTATACAGTACACTAGTACACTGCATGTGCGGGCAGAATATAAGACCGGCAAAGCGAACGTGCATGTTCCGCGGGACCAACCGAGTGGAATAAAAGGGTGGATGCGATTATAGCGTAGACGTGCGATCGGCGAGACCTTTGGGTCGTTGAAAGGTTGGCATACGTCAGCTTCACGCACGATCAGTTCAGGTGACGCCTCGCGAATTTCATCGCGCTACGACGGCCAAGACGACTGTCTCTGTTTGCGAAGAAAATCTGGAATTCGTTTTGGGATTTGTTCCGCTGCTACTGCTGCTGCTGCTGCTGCTGCTGCTGCTGCTGTTGGGTTCGAGGCGTCAACCGCTGAAACGACCGAGAAAACGATATTCCCAACACACGAGTGCCGCTACTGAAGCAAAGCGCGATGGTCTTGCGTGTCGAGTACCGAGTATAGCATTTGTAAAACTCATGGTTCTGTCCGGGGAATATAGCCTACAGCACTTCGCTTGGATCGCCTGCGTAAGATTGTCCTGTCCAGCTGGGGGTGCAGGCAATGGGTCACTCAGAATGACCGACGACCCATCGAATACTTGACCCCGTGACCCATGTGACTCACGGGACATTGATCTGTGAATATCTGAATTTGTCTCAAATAACGTTAACCGAAAATTTCACACGCTGAACGTCTGCACCCGCAGTCTTTTAAAAATCTGATGGGTCATGACGGGTCAAGAGACTCAAGAGAGTCAAGACCCATGGATCAGGACCCTTTGACCCATCGCGATGGGGTGAGGCTGGTAAATAATGGGATAACCTGGCTTAGAAGGTATAGATTTTAACGAATATACCGCTTCGATATAAGTCAATTATTACTTCTGTGGTGTATAGGCCCGTTAAGGGTCGTGATCTTTTCAGCAACAGGATTCGGGAAGACGAATGGAGTATAGATTCATTCGGTTCCTGAGAACTCTAGTGACTAAGATAGCTAGGTGTTTGACTAATTTGTCTTTACTGAAAGCTGTACTTATGGCTGCGCAAGCCTCGATACGTATGAATGTATGAATCGGCTAGATCAGATACCGGCTGTAATCCGACTGAGAGAAGAGCCATCTGGCGAATCTGCGAATTCGTAGGGTCTTGTAATTGTCGGTCTATTTGAAGTCGCGTTCGCTGGATAAGTCCGAGTACAGTATCTTCGCTATAATTTCTATCTCCAGGAAGAATATCCTGGGGGAATGGAGTGGTTTGAATAATGCATTTTCTGGCTGTGAGTTGCTGAAAGAGTTCTAAACTTATTGCTGTGTGAATTGCACGTATCATCTAGGCTTATCGCAAGCGCTGAATGGAATTATTACAGTGCGTTTGAGTAGTTGCAGCTTGTTTGGTAGTCGTAGTTGTTTTCCAGTCATTTTCTTTGTTGTCTGGGATTTTTGACAGTTGTCTGAGTTTTCTCAATAAAACCAGGTCTCGGCGTTCGCTCATTGTCTTGAGCAAACGATCGCTGCCTTGAATAGACGTCTTGCGAGTCAGTCTCCGCCAATACACTAAAATTGGTGGAGACTGTCGTAGCTTTTCAGTCTACGAATAACAGCGTTCGACCAAGTCCATAGCGTCGAGAAATAAATAACAGCAGTCAAAGACAAACGGATTCTTCTTCATGAGCGCTCCGGTCAACAACACAGTCGGGTATTGTTTCGAAGTGGAAGAATCCTGAATCCGGAAAAGGCACAACAGCACGAAATATCAGAAACATCCGCCGAATCGACTTCATCTTCAGCACCGGGTCCATCCGCCGAATCGACTTCATCTTCAGCACCGGGTCCATCCGCTGAATCGACTTCATCTTCAGCACCGGGTCCATCCGCCGAGCCGTGTTCTTCAGGCATCAGACTTTCGTCGTATCGTGATCCAGAACCAGTCGTTCAACTCGAGTTATCTTGCCGGAGGACGTTGCCAACTTTCGACCAAGAGTCACCGCTGGAAGAGTTTCAACGTGAGTCTCCGATCTTCTTTTACACTGACATTATGGCTGAAGGTTCTAACTCGCTCCTTCCAAACCCGTTTCATGGAAAACCGGACGAGGACATTCATGAATTTTTGAAAAATTTTGAATTATGGGCCACCTTTCGCAGAGCAGACCGCGATTCCCGACGAGCAGCTCTTCCTTTACTTCTGAAGGAGTGGCGCTGCTGCTTGGTACCATACTCAATCATCGCGAGTTAGAGACTCTATTGACGATCTAAAAGAGGCTCTTATTGAACGTTATGGACCGCAGGCGGCTCATGCATGGAAAAGCACTGCCGACCTGTGGCTACTAAAACAAGCAAAGGAACAATCCACTGACGACTACATAACGGCAGTGGTCAAGGCGGGCCAGAAAATCGGAGTCGCGGAAGAACAGCTATACTTCGTTGCCTGAACGGCCTCCGTCCCAGCATTCGGCAACATGTTATTCAACACCAGCTAAGCTCTCTTGATGATCTGCGTCAATGGGGCGAATTACTGAACTGTCCCTTCGAGATAGCGCGCTTGACGACTCGCCGCTTGAAGCAAAAGAGTTGGCGGAGATGAAGGCGGAAATCAGGAAGTTGCGCATCAACACTGTCAATCCTCCGTCCCGCTCAACCTCTCCATCTCCAGATGCTACTTCATCGCAGCGCCGGGTTCAAAGACGTCCGTCGTCCGTCGCAGCCGACAACCTTCAATAGCCGGCCAGTCTCTACATACCAAAGTCGGGGACAGAATCGAACGAATCAACCACAAGGGATTAACAAGGAACGCTACCCCGCTGTGACTACTGCGGTGGTAAGCATGTTAAAAATTTTCACTTGTCCTGCGCGCGATAAAATATGTTATTACTGTCATCGTCGTGGTCATTTTACAATCTGTGTGCCGCGCAGCTCGGTTTGCACGATCGCAGCAGCGACCATAGGACAGTTCACCCGTCCATTTAGCTGGAATGGACAGGGTCAGTACAGCCAGTATAACATCTTTCAGCAAAAACATTATACCTGTTCAAGTCGCGCGATTTAAAATTATGGCTTTAATTGATACAGGTGCATATTTTTCTATCGTGTCGAAAGATTTTTGAAACGTTTAGCCTTGCCTATGCGTAGGTTGGAGGACACAGAAATTCAAAAAATTAGCTTTGGCGGACGGGAAACCTGTCGACATTTTGGGAAAAAGTTGAAATTACAATCAAAATTAATGGACTTTCAATTCCTTTCGAATGCTGTGTCCTGCCAAACATCGCTTATGACCTCATTCTAGGTCTTGATTTCTTAGAGGCAACGCAAGCGAAAATTGATTTTAAGGAACGTCTTTTGACATTATATGACAACATGACTGCTGCCGCATTTACGTCATTTCAGAAAGGGGCAAATGTTTTATTTCCAAAACGCCCAACAGTTTTGCCTCCCCACTCTGAAATTTTGGTTCCCATGTCTGTACCAAAACACATAACACCGCAGTTGTGTTTAATTGAACCTCTGAAACCACAAAATCGTCAACAATTTTTAATAGCGCGAGGTTTGTTCATACATTTCCATCTGCGACTATATGCCGTGTGTTGAACCCGACAGACCGTGTACTCTGGTTATCTCCACGACGACCATTAGCATCAATTGAGCCTGTTTCTCAGAATGATATTTTTGATGAACCATCTTCATCCTTGTCAGATAATTGTAATATGGATATTCCTATACTTCCTAGTCTGACACACAGACAAACATCGTCAACTTCCAATTTGTGCACTATTTCTTCATCTGAAGCAACTGATGATTCTAAAACAGATAAAAATAAAAAATCCGCCTACTGTCACATTGGATAACCTAGGTCTCAAATATCATTCAGATTTGTTAACAGATTCGGAGAATCAGAGATTGAAAGATTTATTAGAACGAAATATTGATGTTTTTGCTAAATCGCTAGAGGATTTACAAGGCACGAATTTAACTCAGCACGCAATTCATACAACCACTGAAGTACCAATTAGACAAAGGTGCTATCGACATTCTGCTGAAGCCAAAAAGAGATCAGTCAAGTGGAGCAGATGTTAAAAAAGCTGGGGTTATCGAACCATCCCAGGCAGTTTGGGGTTCTCCAGTCGTCCTTGTTAAAAAGAAGAATGGCGAAATTCGTTTTTGTGTAGATTTTCGCAAAATTAACAAGATTACAATTCCGATTAATTTCCCGCTGCCAAATTTAACTGATGTGTTTGATGCCTTGGCTGATAATCATCCTGCTATATTTAGCGTTTTAGATTTAAAATCTGGCTACCATCAAATTTTACTTGACCCAGATTCTAAGGAAAAGACGACCTTTGTGACACATTCGGGTCAATATCAATTCTTACGCTTGCCATTCGGCTTGTCCAACGCGCCTGCGTCATTTATGAGTCTTATGGCACATATTTTTAAGGGCATGACCTTTCAATCAGTGCTTAGACGATATTTTAGTTTTCAGTAAGAATTTTGAGTCGCATTTAGAGCATTTGCAAGAGGTTTTTGATCGCCTTACAGCTGCGAGATTGAAATTACATCCTAAAAAGTGTTCTTTTGGACTGCCTAAGGTGTTGTACTTAGGTCACTATTTGTCAGCTACAGGAATCGAAGTAGACCAATCCAGGTGAAACTTGTTCAAGAATACCCTCGTCCAAAAACGCAAAAAGATGTCCGTTCTTTCTTGGGTCTTGCGGATACTATCGTCGTTTTATCCAGGGTTTCAGTATTATTGACTTCACCAGATGTTAAGAAAGGACGTTGAATTTCTTTGGGACGACCATTGTGAAAAATCATTCAATACCTTGAAGCATGCTTTGTGCAACGCTCCAGTTTTCGTTTACCCAGACCTTTCAAAGCCGTTCGTAATAAATTGCGACGACCATAGGCATCGGGTATATTTTGGCCCAGGTAGATTGTAACGGTCGGGAGCATCCTATTTGTTATGGTGGTCGCTCACTGTCATCGCAGAGCGAAATTATTCAATCACGCATTTGGAATGTCTTTCTCTTGTTGAAGCGATTAGAGGTCAACTGTTATTTAGCAAACTCTTATTTTACTGTATTTACCGATCATATTTCATTGAAATTCTTACAGTCGCTTAAAACATCAACAACAGGACGTTTGCTGCGTTGGTCACTACTGTTGCAGGGTTATAATTTCGATATTCGTATAAAAGTGGTCGTAAGAATTCTAATGCTGATGCTCTCTCGCGTCTTTCGCCTCCATCTTCTGCGATCGACAAGGCTGCTGAAGACTCAATATTTGCGAATGTGGAGCCATTAAGTTCGAGTTTAGAGCCCATTCCCTCTCTCAATGTGATATTTGAGGATGAACTCACCGCTCCAGATTCTGATTCAGTAGTTATTGACGACATTGCGTCACAGCAACGACTTTGTCCTGATATATCACCCATTATTGACTATCTTGAGACTGGAACTTTTGATGATGATGTGGCTGCGCGTAAGTTAACATTTGAAGCGGTTTTGCATGACAATATACTGTACCATTACTTTCAGCCGCGTTCGCGTAACTGCTCTAAATCAACTATTCGTCAGTTGGTAATTCCTAGAAACCTACGTGAGAAGTTACTCCATGGCGAAGAATCTTCTCATCCGGGATTCCATCGTTGTTACCTAAGTATACGTCAAACACATGCATGTGGATGTTCAAAATCATATTGCATCCGAAAGTTGTCAGCGTTGTAAATACCCCATAAATTCTAAAAAGAATCCTTTGCAATCACTGCCCATCCGAGAAATTTTCGGGCGTTGGCAAATGGATATTCTTGTCCTTCCGCGAAGCAAAGAGGGTTTTCGCTATTTACTGCTTTTTGTCGAAAGTTTGACTCGATTCCCGAGGCGTTCCCCATGAGAGATCAGAGGTCAGAGACCATCGCTGACCTTCTCTACTCTCAAATCATCACCCGCTATGAGGAGTCCGAAATCACTATTAAGTGATCGAGGGCAAATTTTCTTAGTAGTATTGTAGGCGGAACTTTCTCCAAGTTTGGCATTCATCGTTTGCGAGCCACAGACCAAGGGGCTTGTGAAAGAGTAAAGTCAGCAATCTCTTAGATTCTCTGTAAAGATCAACAGGATTGGAGCAATTTATTCCATCTATTTTGTTTTCTATACGTGCTGAGCGCTCGTTTGAATTATTCACCGGAACTCAGATGAGGCTTGGTGTTGATCTGTCGTTACCTAATATGGAAGACGGAAGCAATTACTCCTGAAGAGCATGCCTTGAATATAACAAAGCGATTGGCCGCTGCACATAAAGAAGACGGATAGAACTAAAATCATGCAAGATTCAAATAAACAGACACGATAAGAACGTTGCAGAACCAACGTTTCAAGATAGTTAATGACTCCTCAAGTGAAGAAAGATAGTTATCACTCAGATACGCAGGATTATATTACAGCGATAGGTAATCACACTTTTATGCTGCGTCACAATCAAACCAACAAGATTCTTTAGATTAGAACGTTTAAGACGATACGTTGATAGATTATACCCCACCTGCTGCTCAACCACAGGACACTTCGGCACCCCAAATATCTCAAGGTGGCTCAGGGACCCATCAAGTTCTAATTCAGAGAAAAATTTTTGAGCAAAATCTCAAAGTGCCTGACGAAAAATGGCACTAGAATCGTTTGTTGGCTCAAAAGAAAATAGGAAAGAAATTTTCTATAAAGTGGAATGGTCGGATAGAATGGATTAATGAACGTGATGTTACCGACGCGTTAAAGCGTGCATTTTACGTGACTAGAACGAAAACGGGTAGAAGGAAACGACGAAATTAAACACTATAAATAAATATGATAGAAAGCAAAAATATGTGACCGAACACTGATAGAGCCACTTTCACAAATGTGTTTAGGCCAGGCAGAGGGTCCATAGGAGATCTTTATTGACGTCTGACGGGAGAAATTATAGATATTATCTAGAGTTGAAGGTAGAGGAACAAACAGCCAGTTAGTGAAATGGAGGCTCTGATATTTCCACATCGAATTTTGTTTTATTGTTGTAAGATTCTGGTTTCAACTTTTGCTGTTATGCATCAGTTGCTAGAGCGTTAACACAGAAGATAGTCAGTTTAGACATGGTTAGTCTATTTTTAAATCTAGAGTCATTTTAGTTGGATACCATGTCTTTGATTTTTAAAGCCAACATTTTCTGCCTAAGTTTTTGCGATTTCTTCGGATCAGACATGGGACTTTTTACCGAACCTCGAATTGGGAGATTATTAGTATTTCTTGGACATTGCAGACATCACTTTAAAATCTGATTTGAATACATGCATCGTAGCTTTATTTAAAGATGTTAACTGATGTTTCAGAATTATGTTCTTTTAAATTGTTGTCGGATAGACCAAGATATTGATTCCAATCCCTCCTGATTCTGTTATCATGGAAAATACTTTTAAGTCACTAGCACCGCAACCCTTCAATAGTTGCTAAAATTCCTTCTGGCTGTAGTTTGAATTCTTTGAATGGATATATACCTTCTCAGACTCCACAAATTCGGAATTTCTCTTCTGCAAAGTCTCAAGTTTCTCTTGAGTATGGCGCAAATAAAATTATTTTACAGTACTTGATCCGGATCAATGGATGGCCATCGGGTCTGACCACTTGTTCAATCAATCAGCTTCTTCTTCCTCCTTTTCAGATTTCTAAGACTAATTCTAAAGGTTTAGCCGCACTAGAGGAAGATTTTGAAACGACTATGCAGGCGATTCAACAGGGGCGCTTCTGTTTCAGAACGATTACAATGCGTTAGTCAGTGAGCTCGTCAAACATCGGTCGATAAGTCTCATAATCAAGTGCTGATTTATGGATTTTCATTGGTATCTGCTGTTTCATTGATTCTAATTATTGCCAGGTTACCTTTACAGTAAACAAGTTAGACTTATGACAATATCAGTTCGAACACGTTTTGACGAAGCCTATCCGCAGTTCATATATCCACTCACCTCAACCCTACCAGCCACGGATAATCAGTCGGCTAGTACGAGTCAATTCTATTTACTTCTGGTTATCTTACTCCTCATCATATTATTTCTAATTACTTACATAATTCTACGTTGTCGGCGCTCAGGAAGGCAGCCAATAGCTCTTCGAATAATTTTTGGTTCTTCGTTTTTGCGAATTCTCAGCGTTATGTAGACATTCGCTGGTTTGGCTTTCAGTACCCAATTTCAGAGTGCGAATTAAACGCCAGGTCTAATATTACAAATGTCCGTCGTTATAATTGCCTCGCTATGATACTAACCTTCTTCTGGAAAATTGAAATTCGTCATGTGTCAACTGATGTGTGTCTGATCCCACCAGGTCAGAAATTGACTGGTTCCAAGTATTTCAGCTGAAAAGAATTGTGGGGATTCACAGAACATTTTCTGTCACTTTGTGGCTTCTTAAATTCTTACAAAATTTCTTACAGATACAGCCACATGTGCTTTACAAATGACTCAAATGAGTTAGAGACCAATCAAATCCCTTGGCAGCAGTTCGCAATCTAGAGTCGGAAAGACTTTTGAAATTGTTGTTATTTATTAGTTGCTTAATTAGTTAGTATTTGTAGTAAGCTTAATTGTGTATTCGAAGCATAATTATGGACAATCACCTAAATATTTTCACGTGTGATTAGTTGAACAATTTTAGTTTTATGCTAAAGTTTGTTTCTTTATATTTCCGGCGTATCTACATATGGGAGTCTGGGACCCGGTCCTCTGATTTGATTGCTTTATACAGCTAACATGCATCATGTGAGGTTGATTCATCATTGTCGGCTTGGAGGTGGCAGGACCACTGGCAAGGATTAGTGTGGATTTAAGTTTTGAAATATGCTTTATTGGACCCCTTAGTGGGGCCTCCTGAGGAAATTCGAAATGAATAGCCCTCAGTCCCCCCAATTTTTCTTCTTTTGTCAGGAGTGCTTGGAAATATAGAGTTGAGTTACCCCCATATTTCATCAAAACGCCTATGTTGTTTTATTTTTGTTTGCTTTTTGGCTGGTGTATACGCTGTGGAGACAGGACTCTTTGGATGTAATCTTCCAAGGTTTTTGTGAAAAATCCTCTTGTTGACCAAATCCTCATTGATAATCAATGATATCTATGTATATTCCAAATCTAAACACACAAATAACAATTTTATCATTCAAACATATTTTGATAAAAATGACTTCAGGTTATATTTTTTTTTTCAAACGAGTGTGCTAGGTTAAATCAATTGGTTTTGTTTAGACCTATGTAGCAGAAAAAGTACATGTGTACAGAGAAAATCCCCCATCTTTCTCCAAGTGTGTTATTTTCAGATTGTTTTATCGTCTATTTTCGGGAATCAAAGTCTTAGTGTGAGACTTGTGCGTTTATCATAGACTTACCTCTCCGGTAACGGCTCTATGAGCTTCCCTTATTGTAAATCGTTTTGGGTCAATAGGTTATCTCCTCCTGGAGTCAGTTTCAGTAGTCGACAGTACACTGTATTTCTGAAGCATCGATAAATAGCCTAGACTGTGGTTTGTGCAGGTGTAACAATTGTTTCCGATAACATCCCGCCAGTCCATTCTCCTTCTAAAATAATCTCATAACTGTGCCGCCTTTAAAATCGGCCCAATATATAAGCAAATAATTTTTATTCCACTCTGTACCAAAAGCTTTCACATAGGTTATTGAATTTTTTTATATTTATAGTTAATACTTAGTTATTAAATATTATACAAAATGATTTATTAAGTTATAATCAACATCAATTTACAGCGACAGTTAGTAACTCAATGGAGTAGGATTATAGCTTCCCAGAAATAATCTACAACATAATAACGGTTTCAATTTTCATTGACAAATAAGTTAGTTAATAGCTTTGTTATAGTCATAACAGTATAACTGTGTCATTACAGTAATTGTGTTTCATTTTCGAGCTTATATCTTCGCTGTTATCGATATACATACGCATTTTGAATTGACCTTTTGCATGAACAGTCGTTAAAAATAATTTTTTTGTCGATTCGTTCAAACTGCTTTGACAGTTTTTTTAAAATTTTGCAACATATAATTATGAGTTATAATATTGAAACACAAATGTACCTTATCGAGGAAACGCCATAATTCCTTGTAGTTCTCCACCCGACCCAAAGGCCAGGATAATGAGACTATCGTTGGTTGAATAATAAAAATTAATCCATAGAATACTGTTATTGGCCATTGGCCATGAATTCCAGTTGCCATTTGGGGCGGATGAGGTTGTGAGCTGGTCTTGGCTGATCGCCTCCCCTATAAAAACACGTCCACATTTTATTGAACGCTTAATGAAACTCCATGGTATGAATTACACTCGAATGTTTCATATAAAGTGCAAATTACTATGTTTTTGGTTTGTGTGTGTACTGATTGATGCTTTTCATGTTGTCTATTGTGTGTTTTATGTATTTCAGAGGCGTAGCTAAAGTATTCTATGTCCGAGGGAGACAGACTATGGGTGGCGCACCTGTATCTTGGCGCCCGAGAACATTTGTACCCCCTGCCCCCCGTAGCTACGCCCCTGTAGCATTTTGCTTTTTCATGAATTCAGCATTGCTTCGTATATTTTGCTTACTTTCACTCTGTGCTCAGTGAAGGGCACCGTTTTCTGCGTGGTATTTAATTTCATTGACCTACACTACATTCTACCAAAATTTAAGGGTCTTGAGGGTTAGGCTACAGTACTTTAAAATTTTTCGGACTTTTGACGTTTCAAAATTTATCGAGTTCTGAAAGCATAGAGTCACATCGACAAGGTTGTGTGAAATTTTAAAATCTAATTAGTACAATTTCTCACTCAAAACGCTCCATAGAATTCAATTTTTTATAGAATATTCAAGTGACTTATACACTTGTTTCCTTTTTGAGAAGTGGACAGCCACAGTTCATAACTGTCGGCCAAAAGTAATTCTTACTACAATATCTCCACTCTCTTTTTCAAATTTATCCAGACATATTTTATTTTCTTAAGTCTTTGAGTGTTATACTTCCTGTAAATACCGATTAATACCAAATTCATACGTAATAGATTTAAAATTCTTACCTGACCAGGGTTGTTCGCGTTTTGGGAATTCATAATTCCTCGGCAAAAGCTCGTCAGAAAATGATTCGGTTCTAGAAGAGGAGCCGCTATTATCTTCTTTTGCGGGACGCAAAAGTTCTTTTAAGGACGGGATGTGGTGTATAGGCCCGTTAAGGGTCGTGATCTTTTCAGCAACAGGATTCGGGAAGACGAATGGAGTATAGATTCATTCGGTGAGAACTCTAGTGACTAAGATAGCAGGTGTTTGACTAATTTGTCTTTACTGAAAGCTGTACTTATGGCTGCGCAAGCCTCGATACGTATGAGCGAATGTATGAATCGGCTAGATCAGATACCGGCTGTAATCCGACTAGAGAAGAGCCATCTGGCGAATCTCGAATAGGGTCTTGTAATTGTCGGTCTATTTGAAGTCGCGTTCGCTGGATAAGTCCGAGTACAGTATCTTCGCTATAATTTCTATCTCCAGGAAGAATATCCTGGGGAATGGAGTGGTTTGAATAATGCATTTTCTGGCTGTGAGTTGCTGAAAGAGTTCTAAACTTATTGCTGTGTGAATTGCACGTATCATCTAGGCTTATCGCAAGCGCTGAATGGGTAGTTGCAGCTTGTTTGGTAGTCGTAGTTGTTTTCCAGTCATTTTCTTTGTTGTCTGGGATTTTTGACAGTTGTCTGAGTTTTCTCAATAAAACCAGGTCTCGGCGTTCGCTCATTGTCTTGAGCAAACGATCGCTGCCTTGAATAGACGTCTTGCGAGTCAGTCTCCGCCAATACACTAAACTTCTGTGTCATCGACTGACTGATATCATATTCTCTCTCAGAGCGTTCTATATATTGATGGATGGCTAAGGGTGTGCAAAATATTCTACCCTTGCAAATTTTTCGCACCGGTCGCTGTTTCGGTGAGACTGAGACCTGTCGAATGGGGAATATTCAAAATGAGTGTTCAGTTTTTTTCGTCGCGGTTTTTGGCCACAGCTGCGGCTGAGATCCTAGAATCAAATCTATTAACCCCTTAACTGGCTATTTAACTGTAACTCAATGTAAAATGGACGGATATATCCGGGATCCCCAGTTAAGGGGTTAAAGCCTTCTTTCTATACCAGCGCCATAAGAATAATAAACCGATGGGGTGGCCATTCTTGCCTCCTGGCCTTGGAACAGCACCATCTCGAAGACGGAAAGACCACGGAACGATGGAGCCGTCTACAAAAGCGACTCCGCTGCATGGGAAGCGACGAAACGAATCGCCGCAATCTATTTTACAAAAACAAATGTAGTCACGTGATACACGTCCCTCCAGAAAAAGTCCAACCGTTCCACCGATCTGATTTCTAATAAACCACAAAGGTCGTCGCTGTCAAATTTCCAACTGGAATCTTAGAAGAACAGTGCATTCTTAATTATGACGGTCATCGACAGTCTAGACTACGGCGACGTAGGCCTACCTGATTCCATGGGCGTCCGCAGAAATTTTTCCATGGGGGTGCAAAACAGGGTCTTGTCATGACGAAAGAAATGAAACAATTTTCCAGGGGGGTGCAAAACAAGGTTTTGTGACGAAAGAAACAAGTAATTTTACTTTTTTGAATAACTCCACAATTTGTCCAGGGCGGGGTGCAATTGCACCCCCTTGCACCCCCCGCACCCCCCTCCGGACGCCCATGCCTGATTCTGCCTCCAAATCTGACACAGAACGTCATAACAATAAAAGCACGGAAAAGGAAGACTCCAGGGAGTTTCGAAGCACGCCGTGCCCCGCACCTTTGCCTATTCAACCAACCCGACCACCATGCACTGCTGTTCACTCCATATACGTGCCGCATACGGACAGCCACTGACTGTGCCGTACTCCCCTGGCACCGTATTATTAAAACGGGCTTTCGGCACTTGTGTTCGCGTTTCTGCAAAACACCTGTTTGCAACAGTATAGGAGCAGCGGCGGCGGCGGCGGCGGCGGCGGCAGCTAATCGTGGACCGGAAATGAGCATCTTTTCAAAGTCTGGAGCGTCGACGACGAAGACGACCGCGATTTTCACGGAGCAATCGTCGACGCTTGAAAACGCTTTCGGTTTTTGTTGCTCGAAAGGACAGACACGCTGTCTGTCGGTCGATTTAATTAATCATCTTTCCCTCTACCACGCCACCGCCTCCCTCGCCCCTCGTCCCCCCCCCCCCCCCGCCTCTCGCGCTTTTATAAACGTCTTCGTTTATGATATTTGATTCGCCGACGGTTTTAAGTTTTCATTCTCCCCCTCTCTCTCTCTCCGCGCGGCGACTCGACCTCCGACAAACCGCGACGCAAATTGCCCGGCGTTGCCATGACAGCGCGGCAATCGGAGTCGGTCACGTGACTCGGATTGGCTTCACCTGAGGATCGGACTCAGCGCCGGACGCCGAAGGACGGAGAGAGAGAGAGAGAGAGAGAGAGAGAGAGAGAGAGAGAGAGAGAGAGAGAGAGAGAGAGAGACTCATCACCGGCTGCGGCGAACGAGACGGGAAATTGTCCGAGAGACAGCCGGACAGACACGGACAAACAGACAGACCGATAGATAGATAGATAGGAAGACAATATAAGTAAGAAAGACAGTAGGACGGACAGACAGACAGATAGACAGGCAGACTGGAAGACAGACTGGCAGGCAGGTAGAAAGACATCAAGACAGACAGACAAACAGGCAGACAGAGAGGCAGACAGACAGACATATAGACAGGAATACAGGAAGACAGACGGACAGACAGATAGACAGACAGTCGGATGACAATGACAAAGAACAGGATTGATGAAAGACAGTCGACTAGTGATGAGAAGAGAATAACGAAATGAAGAGGACAGATGACGCTTGCATCAGTCGTCTTAACCCCTTAACTGGGGACCTCGGATATATCCGTCCGTTTTACATTGAGTTACAGTTAAATGCACGGTTAAGGGGTTAAATTAAGACCAATATTTCATTGGAATTTTTTGCACTGTTCTCCGGCCGATCTGTCCCGCCTTTTGCGTGTTTATGCAAAGAACGATTGATGGGCATCTTAGTGATGGAAGCATCCACGAGGAAGATGGGGACACTTGGGACCAGTCGGCCTCCTTAATGGGGAGCCTAGACATGTCCGTTTTAGATTGGTTCAGAACCTACAGTAGAAATCAGGGGGCGGTTATATGATATCGTCGGCCGGAATTCACGAGTTTTTTCGTACGTAAACCCTTCCATGCATGACATAGAAGTGACAGGTGAGGGTTCGTCGCGTGACCGACGGGCGCCATTTTTTTCTGCGGTGCTGCCGCAATTTGTTTTTTTTCAACGATGGACCGACCGAACGACTGAGGTCTTCTAAGATGAGTCAGTGAGCGAAGATACGCTAAGTTATCGTCTGCAGTCAAGTCCGGAGCAGACGATGCTCGGCTCTTCCGCGAGACAAGAAAAGCCGAAGGGGAAATGTCTTCTCTCTCTCTCTCTCTCTCTCTCTCTCTCTCTCTCTCTCTGTGCAAGCAGGCCACCTTTTCAAAATCATATTTAATAAATGATTGCGAATATGATCCGAAGCATGGAATAATACAAGAAAGTAGCTGTTCATAAATAGATAGAAAGAGATAGATAGATAGATAGATAACTAAATAAATACGTAAGTGTATGTATTACTTAAATTTTTATCTTATGCATGTACACTGTACAGCGTTTTATCGAGACTCCAGGTCTTGGGGAGGGGGGATTGACTTGGCTGGAGGGGAAACGACATAGTTCAATGCAAAAATTTGTCAGTGCTGGGATTTTGATGGGGGATTACTGTAGTTTGGGTAGGGGGAATCTCCCCCCAACAGTCCTAAATAAAACACTGTGGATGCACATTGTAGGCCTACAGTATAGGTAAATGCAGCACACACATGTGTGCATGGCTTGTGTATACGCATATATATATATATATATATATATATATATATATATATATATATATATATACGCATAAGTATTATATGGATATTGTAGGATGAATCCGTGACGCTTAAGTTACCGGAATGTGTGCAGTCCTAACGCCTTTGTTAAAATGAATGCAATTTTGAATCTTCGAACCACGTGACCTCGGTGAGAGCTTTTTCGCTCAAAGTTGTTCTCTACCAACGCCTCCTCAGATGAGGGGGTGGGATATGGCGAAGGGGTCCATCATGGGCCTACTACAGGAGGAGCCATTAAGTGAGGACTCACTTCCGAATATTGTTCACCGGGATCAACTTACAACGGGAAGAGGCAGAAGAAGAAGAAGAATCGACTCTTCTCCTCCTCCTCCTCCTCTTCCCTTCTCCTCCTCCTTCTCCTTCTACTGCTCCTTCATTCGGTGTATTGATCGATGAGATTAGCGGCCGTGGTGTGATCGATGCGAGAGAGAAGTCTCTGCTAAATGGCTTTGCCCCTTCGATTGGCTTCGCAGGAGGAGGAGGAGGAGGAGGAGAAGGAGGAGAAGGAGGAGGAGGAGGAGGAGGAGGAGGAGGAGGAGGAGGAGGAGGGCTCTCCTCTGCCAACCCCGGTGCGTCCGGTGCTCGCCAGAGGTCACGTTACGCTCTGGATGGAGAGACAGAGGTCGTCGTCGTCGTCGGAGTCCTGTCCTGTCTTCCGCCCCTCCTCCTCCTCCTCCTCCGCCTCCTCTGCAGACGACAGGGTCGATGGAACGATGGCGAATGGCAGTCCGGGGTTGGTTGGGGGGGGGGAGATTGAGGGGGCGGTGGTTTGAGGAAGACCGAATGAGCTATATAAATATAAACGACGGATGAGTAAACAGTCGGAGCGCGCGTCCGTCCGTTCGTGGGGTCGAGCGATAATTTGATTCTCTCAGAGTTGACGCGGTGGTCACCTTCTTCGACCACGCAATTACAATCGCTTTATCGGCTGCTCACAAGGGCGCGAGAGCGGCGATTTGAGGGCCGCGGTGGGGGGATGTGGGGGTAGGTGGGACAGGTCTCCTGAACGGATGAAAGACGAAAAATATTTCCAGTTTCGTCGTCGTCGTCGTCGTCGTCGTCGTGGTGTTCCGCAACCCATCATTTACATCAGTGGTTACTTCAGTGGTTTTCACACAGGCTTACTTAGCCTCCTAAACCACTTAAAATCACATTATTATTATTATTATTATTATTATTATTATTATTATTATTATTATTATTATTATTATTATTATTATTATTATTATTATTATTATTCGATTCTCGTCTCATACAGTGCTGCTTCCTTAACCTCTTAACCGTGTATTTAACTGTAACTCAGTGTAAAATGGACGGATATAACCGGGATCCCCAGTTAAGGGGTTAAATACCGCAATTATTAATGAATCGTCGGCCATGCAGTGCTGATGGGAAATTTGAATCTAGTTCATCGAAAATTAGACTTATATTAATTACTCTGTCAGCCCAGAGATGGCCATGGGTTGGGTTAACCCACGGATTGGGTCTGATTGGGTTGGACCAGACTTTACCGTATTTATTTGGTGGGTTGGGTTGGGTCAGAAAATAAGTCATGGTTTAAGAAATAGCAATGCGTTACGGTGGGCTGGAGTAGGTCAAGTAACCCTATTTTTGGCATCGGTTGGGTTCTAAAAAATGGACCCATGGACACTACCTTATCCTCCTCGTCCTCCTCTTCTTCTTTCTCCTCCTCCTCCTCCTCCTCCTCCTCTCATCATCATCATCATTAAACGGAACCTCATGCCTTGATGTCATAAAAGAGGACCACACGTGTCGTTGCGCTGGCAGGCTGCAGCCATCTTCGATAATATTCTAGTTCTCCATGGCGTCCCCATTTCTGTCCCCATTTCTGTCCTCATTTCTGTAATTTGACAGAAATAAGTTTGCCTCACGAGAGAACGAAGACAGCAGTTCGATTTTACACCGTAACTTCCCATCCCGTGCACTGCATTAAATAAACAATAATTACAGGAGACGCATATTTTAATAAATTCTTCAATATATATGCATGACCTGGAAATTGATATTTCCATCTTCAAATATCAGACCCGTCGTGCTAATAATCTCTGATGCCTGCAATAATATCTTCACGGCATCTTGCGGCAAGGAAGTGCGTTTGTCGCTGATGTCCAGGTCTTGGCGAGTTGTCCTACTTTTCGGTGACTCAACACTCAATTCGCGCGCGGGCATGAGGCACCCAGGCATGAGGCTGTGATTAAGTAGGCCTACATCGGTTGCTTTAACATCTGCTGGAAGAGGAGACGATGATGGTACGGCTGGCAGCCACCCCCCCTCGCTCAGCAGATATCTGCATTTATAGGGGATTCAGGACTTTTTGCGAGCGCTGGCGCCTGACCAGAGCCCATATAGGCTACTGCACTTGCTTCGTCGGACTTTTGCGAGCGCTGGCGCCTGTGTGGCCCCTGCTTAGCGCAAGACGACGTCGTTACAGCGAAACGGGAGAGTGCAAAGTCGTCAATTATCATTATTTTAAAAAGGAGTCGATCGTCTTAGGTCCGGCGTGAGTTAAAGAGTGCGAACGGTCTCAAGTAAGACAAACGACCCTGGGGCATGGAACGCAGAAGGGAGCTTGGTGGGTTGGTGAAACTGTCCTTCTCTCTCTGGCCGGTCGCGACGCGGCCGAGTGAGCGTTTGAGGCGTGAAAACCGACAGAAAGAAAGACAGAACAGAATGAAATGTAACACGCGGAGAGCGCTGTAACGTGAAGCGAGGAAACATCCATGGAATGTGCGGCAAATGCAGAGTGATTGACAAATATATATTCAGAATTCAACACGAGTTGATCAATGGCCTGTATACAGTAGCAGTGGCGGCTCTAGGATTTGGCAAGTGGGGGGGCCGTTGGGGGCAACTTCTAATCATGGGGGCCAACCATTTGTTGTTTAATGTATGTAGCATTAAATATAAGGTCCCAACTGGGGGGGCCACTGGGGGGCCAGGCTCTCAACAGGGGGGCACGGGCCCCCCTGCCCCCCCCCCGGTGGAGCCGCCACTGTACAGTAGACGCGAAATTAAACAGATCTGTACGTGGAAAATAGCCCTATAGTTAAATTAACCAGTAATATTATCGGATTCTTCTACTCGGGCTCAGATCAGTTGTGAGATTTGAGCAAAATCGTGGAGAATTTTTTTTGGGAATAGGGGTAGAGTGATTGCTAACAGGACCGACACACGCATACAGAGAAGCAGTGACGTCGACATGACGAATTTAAAATTTGAATCATTGCTTTGAAACTTTGCAATAAGGTCATCGCCGAATTATTGTCAAATATTCCGCAAATTTCCTCCAAAGTTCTGGAGCTCTTCCCCCAGACCCCATTAGGAGATTTAACTGCCTTTAAACAATTTTTTCAGTTGGGGTATTGCCAATACTGCCACATTGTCTGAAAAATATTGGCCGAACTTCTTGGTCTGAATGACCCTATTTTCGGCCGGGGCTCACCAGACCAGACCCCGTTCAGGCAGTGGCGGCTCCACCGGGGGGCCAGGGGGGCCCGTGCCCCCTATTGAGTGCCTGCCCCCCCGTGCCCCCCAGTTGTGACCCTATACTTAATGATACATACATTAAACAACAAATAGTTGGCCCCCATGATTAGAAGTTGCCCCCAACGGCCCCCACTTGCCAAATCCTAGAGCCGCCACTGCGTTCAGGGAGCTAATAAGCCACCTAGTCGGGGCTAGAAATGTCAGTCTGGAGAAGCCATGGTACCCCCCTTCCCCGCCCCCCATTCTGGAATCGTGGCTGCGAATTATCTTCTGTTGGTACAAAAAAAAGAAACCGATCCAGCCGATCCAGCCTCGTGCGCCGTGTCCAAGAGAGAGGCTTAGAAAACGAATACCTGCCTATTGTCAGAGAAGGAACACAGCCAATTTCATCCGACAGCGAGGGACGACCAGAATCTAATTAGAGGATAAATTCGTGATGCATGCATAACTGATACGCTGAAGGAGAGAGTGGATCATGGATGGACGGATGAATGGAGATTTTATAATGAAGACACTGGACCAGTGGCTTAGGAAGTGGGGGGGAGGGGGCGGTGGTCCGCCCCGGGAGGCACGTTTCCAAGGGGCGGCATTTTGAGTGGTAGACAAGTTTTGTCAGAGGCGGAAAAGTTCCAGGCGCGGAAGAGAAAGAGAATTCCCATATGGCGTCGACGAACAGAGAAATCTGAGGGACTTATGGACGAGACGCGGCTGCAGCGCTGAAAGTCCACGACCGCTTTTTGTCTCGTCAGACTTTTTCAGTCAATTAACAGAATTTTTAAAATTTCCAACCCCCCCCTGGCTGGGCCAACCCACGCTGTACGCTACTGCACTGGGCTCACTTGACGAAAGCTCACAACCACAAGAAACGCATTAAAAAAAAGCTAGGGGCCTAGGGGCGGATGGTCGGCATCGCCCCTCAAAATCAGGCTACCTTAAAATTTTTAATGATTTTGAAGATTTTCGACGTGTTTTAAGATTTATACCCCCCCATCACATTATCCCCGCCCCCAATCAAATGCCTGGCTACGTCCCTGAAGAAAGCCGCGAATTATAATAAGATGATAATCAGACATAAGAACAGGCTTGGTTTACCTGTAGGCCTCGCACTGATAAGAAACATTTTTGAAAATTATATTATTTTTTCACGTTATTTGTTTTAATTTCTTTAGCTTAGGGCGTGGCAATGGAAATTTTTCTAACACTTATATAACGTATTTCAGAGCAAAAGATATGTTGTGCAACGTCATAATGGCGCTACATCATTAGGGTCATCTGCGAGGGGGGAAGGGTTGCCCCACCTCGCACCGATTGTTCTGCAATGACACTTGAAAAACTTCCACACCCCTGTTGGTTGCTTCGATTTCTCTAGTTTTGTAATAGTAAATTATGTTTATTGTGAGTTGCTCGTTGATTAGGGCGAATTTTTTTCGGATTACCCACAAAAATCTAAAACTACTGTCCATGAAATTTATGCCACGCGACACTAGTGGCTATGCAGATAGGGGGTCCAGCCCCCTAAAATGCGTGCTCTTCCCGATCTGTGGCCGTAATCTTGGTTTGCTTGCCAATGGCATAAAGGTGTTGTCGTAGCCGGGTGGAGTTTTGGCACACTTTCCCCTCACATTTTAAACCTCCCAGTGTTGCCCTTTCACGGCGCATTTTTTAATTGAGTTTTCAACAGTGTCTCGACCTTTGCAAAACCACGTGACATTTGCGCAATCGGCTGACCTTTGAACCCTGGCCTATCGTCTCAAGAAACTCCCGAGAAGAACGCCATGCACCGAGTGCGGCCGGTAATGAATTTTATATGAACGTCACACTTCTCCGACGCGTCGAGAAACACCGGCTGGCCTTTCGATCTGTCTGGATCGCGACGTGGAATTTCTTTCCAGTTTAGTTTTCCAGGATTCGATGCGATCTTTATCGCGGTAGACAATAATCTGGAAGGTAAGAATTCTGGGGAAATTTTTCGATGCAACCACCGCATAAGTTGAAAACGAACCTTATAGATTTGCAAAACAGATGAAAACCAAACTTGACATGATCATCATCATCATCATCATCATCATCATCATCATCATCATCATCATCATCATCATCATCATCATCATCATCATCATCATCATCATCATCGTCATCATCATCATCACCACCACCACCACTACCAACAGCGGCAGTAGCATTATTAGCCCATTATCATCAATCATTTATACAGGCCACTTCTAGTGCACGAAGGTCCCAAGCAATGATACTCCATGTCTATCAGCATAGAAACAGGCCAATGCCGGAGATATCTGACAGAATGATAAACCTTAAGACCGACCGCCAGAGTTTTGGCGCCATAAAACGGTCGCCTGTTTGTTCCTGGTTGGGTGCTTTATCGTTCCCCACACTACTGCTTCAGGACCGAACCATGTCATTTTTTCTCTCGAATATTTGGTTTGGTACGACCCCTCTGCAAAGAAATCGCAATGCTACAAGGAGTTGCTTGTCTAATTTAGTTATCTTCTCGGATAAGCTGGTCAACTGTGCGCCAAGCCTGTGATAGCGCTATAAAAACTCGGTTGACCTGCTTACTTACTTCTCTGAATATGTTAAGTGTTTCCGCAGACTTAACTGGCACGAGGTCCCAGTGGCTGGCTGTGAGAGAAAGAGTATTGCGACTTCAAAAAGATCGCAGTTAGGCTAAACACCAGCTATTGCAGACACTTCGCCGATAGGCCGAGAACCTTTGCTATGATTTTAAGATAGACCAGAGAATAGGACTGAAGTTTCTCTTTCATTCGTTAGATGGCGCTATCGTTTTCATTGAACAATCGGATTCGTTGAATTCGACGAATGCAAATAATAACCAGTGACGGTTCCACCCTGCTGATGACTGGGGATGCATCCCCTCCACCGGAGGGGGGGGGGTTCCGGGCGACCTTTTTTGGCTTGTCAACCTATTTTCCGGTGAGTTTTTAAAAAAAGTGAAAATTACTGCGAATGAACTTTTTGCTTGTCGGCCTTTTTGGCAAGGTTTATTAATATTATATTCAGTGGACTAAGCACTAACAATGATCTTTTCCTCTCTTTTTTCTTTCTTCTTCTTCTCTTTTCACCCCCGGCCCCCACCAACTTTCTTTAAAAATTTTTCATCCTCCACCAAGAATTCCTGGAACCGCCACTGCAAATAACAACAGCCTATATTTTACTAAATCCTGTGACGCCAGACAGGAAGTTGAAATGGTTAGCGAGCAGCGCTGTTAGTCATTCAGTCCGGACTTCTATAGCGGCGGTTTATAAGATTTCAGTGAAAGTATAGCGGCCATAGTAACCTTTACGGCTTTTACCGCCAGTAGATGGCACTAGAGCGACATGACGGACTGCACGAATTTCCGGTTTCACGCAATCTTCTCGATATTTACGATAAGTTTATGAAGAGATCAGACAGCGTCTCAAATGCTGTATTTCAACTTCTGTTGTCTTTTGCGCAGTGGGACATCTCCGCTGATCCTTAGCAAGGTCGATGTTCAAACGTCGACCGGTCTTGCACCTTAAACCCTCTTGATGCCCCCCCCACCCACCCACCCCAGCCCCTACGCAGTAGATCAATTTTGCCTCGTTACAGTTGTCCCATCTCCACTCTGCGGTGTGTAAACAGGGGCCGCTGCGGTTGTTTAATGTTTATGCGTCCCCAGTTAACTGTCGACGAGACGTCAGTGCTGACGTTCTGTTCTGTCGACAATAATAATAATAATTAGTCGCAGCAAGAACCGGCCGCCGGAACATTTTCGCGTAGAGAAATCTCGTAGAACCGACTTCCGCCGCCGCCGCTGAATCTTATTAGTGGCAGTTTATGGGCTGACTGATGTTGTAAAAACGAATTTGCGATCTGCGCGCGACTCGTAGTCGACAGCTTCAGCGTTGTTTTTCTCTCTCTCTCTCTCTCTCTCTCTCTCTCTCTCTCTCTCTCTCTCTCGTCTGACTGTGAAATGTACTGCGTGGGCGTTACGTAGGCTACAGCAGTTGATGTTGTTGTCGTTGTTGAGGTCAATGAGTCGATATTTGATGATCGAAACGAGAGTGTTGTAAATGTGAAAATTGGCTTCCCAGATGTCATCATCATAACTGCGACTGGTCCAAACTTAACAGCAAAGCACACAACGAGAAAAGGGAGATGGTCTGGGTCCAGGGTTATTTCTAGGATTCTCGATCTGTCGGTATTTTCTAGAGGTCACATGCCGAAAGAAAAAGTCTGACAAG